>JALBXZ010000308.1:0-46352 GCA_027580255.1 Therioaphis trifolii
TGGACGGTGTCTGTGCAAAGGGCACAAGTCAATTTTCGGCATTTTCAGGTTATATATGTATTTTGTAAGAAATTTTGTGCTGCGTTTACTGGTACCACTGTATTTAACATATCTTCAATTGTTATCAAGGTATTAGATAGTGCGAAAAGTCATTAGTCATGATAATATAAATTTATTGGTGAAAAAGGGCTTATGTCAAAATCATGCTATGTGTAAAAAGACGAAATTCAAAAATGTGTATGCGACTCCGTGTAAAAGGGCACTAGTCATTTGAAGAATTACAATATTTTTTGTAGTCTTGATTACTGGTTTGAGTATAGTCTAGTTATTTTGTGTATAATTTGATCTCTTGAGCTATAAGTATTGCATATTATATTATATTATTATATTTCACAACCTTTTGTGTAGCTATACTGAAATTTTAATAAATATGTCGAAAAGGGACCATAAGATATTAGGACTAGTAAGAGGCAAGTATTAATTAAGCAACACAATATTAATTATTGTCTACAGTATAATATTATAACTTCCTTTTAAAAATATGATGTTTTTATTAATTTTATAATAGATTCTAATGGATGTAAAACTAATTATAAGGTTTCTAAGCCACATGTACAGAGAAATTTAATCAGAGAACTAAACTCAACAAAACGTACTTCATTTTACAATTCTAAAAAAAATGTATCGGTATGTTAACCTCTAACATTAAATCAGCTAAATACTTGAGAGAACCCCACACTCAAGCATACCACACAGTAAATTTATGTTCAGTTGACCCATTTTTGTGTTTTAACCTGTGTGAATTCACCTACTTATATTCAAACTTATTGCTATGAACATCACAAAGAATGTTTTACCAGATAACTATTTTCCTTGTCTTATTATCTAAGTACCTAGTTGTTTTTATTAATCTTTGTTGATTATAATATAAACAACCAATCATTTTAACTTCTAATTTTATAATCCTTAATCCATTAATCATTTATCCTTTATACTTATCTATTTTAATGTAGGAATGGATAAATAATAATGGTAATGCAAAATATGTAAATGATGAGGTTAATTTTGTAAATCTGAAAACTTTTAATCAGCTTGAACATTTATCACTAGTCCAAGTAAGTATTATGTTAAATTGTATTGTATGTAATCAATTAAAAATATTATATTCAATGAGTATTTGAAAAAATTAACTTTTTAACACATTCTCTCTCAATTACTAATTATAAAATATAAGTAATAGTCACATTTCTCATGTTTTTATAATTTTTATTTTTTATTGTACCTATTCTTCAAAAATATTTTTTTAAATGGTGATTCTTATAAAACAAAGTATATCTGATAGCTTAACCTGCTTTTTTACTCTTTAAATTTAAATAATATAAACTATTAACATAATGATTGAGCTATTTATGATTAAAATTTTATAATATTATTATTATATGTTAAGATAAATGATTTAAAGTAGTAAACATTAGTATTGAAAATAGCCAAATAACTTAGGCAAAGAATTTTATTAGACAAATTTATTAGAAATATCTGTCTTAAAAAGATAAATTCTCCTGTCAATACCTGTTCACCAGATAAAAGAGGAAAGGCTGTACCGCGAAATAAATATTCACCTGAAGTTATAAAAAGTATAACTGATCACATTGACAAACTTCCAGCATACGTAAGTCATTATTGTCGTCGTGAAACAAGTAAAAAATATTTGCCTTCACATTTTACTTTACAACATATTTATGACGAATACTCTAAAACTGTAGACAAACCTGTAAGCCGTACAATATACCATAAATATTTTCAATTATCAGGTCTTAAAATTAAAAGTCCCAAAAAAGATACATGCTCTACCTGTGATAAATTAAAAATTCAACTTTCTAATGCAAATTGTTCTAATGAACAAAATATAATTCTGAAAAATCAACAAATTCAACATCATAACGATGCTGAGGAGGCGTATAATATAAAAAAACAAGACATTGCTACATCTTCTGATAATCATTGTGTTCTCGCATTTGACTTACAACAGTGCCTACCAACTCCTAGTTTAGAATCTTCTGTTGCCTTCTATAAAAGGCAATTGTGGACTTTTAATTTTACTATACACGATACTCGGTCGTCTATTGCTTCAAACTATATTTGGAATGAAACTTTGGCGAAAAAGGGAGCCAATGACATCGGTTCATCTCTTTACCACTATTTAAATAATTTGCCATCAAATGTTTCCCATGTAACTATGTATAGCGACTGTTGTCCAGGACAAAACAAAAATGGGATAATCATGGCCATGTGCCTTTATTTTTTGGAAAGACAAGAAAATGTAAAGATCATTGACCACAAATTTATGGTTCCGGGCCATTCCCGAATGGAATGCGATTCGGACCATGCGAGAATTGAAAAGGCAAAAAAACGTTACCCATTCTCCATAAATCATCCACATGATTGGTTAAAACTTATAAACTGGGCTGGAAAAGATAAATTTATTAATACAGAAATGAAACAAGGTCAATTTTTTGATTTTAGTAACTTACTGAAAACAAAATCCAAATGAAAAAAAAAAATGAAAATGGAGACATTTTTTTAATTCGTGACGTTAAATGGTTCAGGTACGAAAAAGAAAAAAAGACATTAGTCCAATATAAAGGTACATTAAACGAAGAAGATAAATTTGAAGAAATAAATATGATTCGCAGAAAGGTAAAAAGTGATATTATATTACCAAGGGCCTACAATGAAATTCTACCGATAACCGACGAAAAAAAAAAGGACCTTCTTTCACTTTTACAATTTATACCAGAAGTATATCACCATTATTATTTTAATTTAAAATCAAATACAGATGTTATAAAAGATGCAATAGTATCATCCTCGGATGAAAATGATTCTTAAGTGGAAAGTATCTACAGTAGTTTTATTAATGTATGTTTATTATTTTATATTGTTTATTTTTATTCATTTAACATACACATTTGTGCAAAGAAGCGTATTTTTTATTTTAAAATTAATTTATTTTATATTAAATTTAATTTTTAATACATTTTAATATAATATCATTTTATTTTTTAATTCAATTTTATTATTATATTTTAATACGAAGAAGTTTTTTAATTTTTAATTTTATGAATAAAGGTACCTTATAAGTAAGTAACATTCTTAGTACCTATGTAGGTAATTATTATTGTTGTTATACAATGTTATATTTTATATTAAATTTATATTGTCTATTTGACAATATATACTTAAGTAAATTGTATGTACATCTGTTATTTTCAATAAAAAATATGTTTTGTCATAATACTATAGAATCAATATTATAGATTAAAATTACCGTTTTTAATATAATAATATAATTAAAAAAAACATGTTTTTTTTATAAATAGATAACAATTTTTTTTCATTTAACATTCAACTAGATAATAATAATAATAATAAGTATAATATTAAAATTTCGTAATTGAAATTATTGTTTTAAGAAAGTTTTTATAACTAATAATCATTTTCTTATTGTGAAATAGGGCACAAGTCAGTGAAATTAATTATTATTATATTGTAGTAGGGCACAAGTCAACAAAAATATAATTATACCGTTATTAAGTTATAAAGCATCTGTTAATCAATTCTTAATGTGTTTAAATAAATACTATTTCAATTATTAAAAGTATTAGATTATCCAATAAAATGACAAAATGTTTTTTGTGTTTCCTGAAAAGTAGTGTTTTTTGACTTGTGCCCTTTTGCACAGACACCGTCCAATTATATCTATATTAGAAGAATTAAGCGAAAGAAAACTTATAGTATGATTTATATTATAAAAATATATATATTATTATTATACATATAGAAAATCATTTAACATATTTATACATTATTTAACCAGTTTAAAAAAAAAAAAATGTAAAATGTATTAATTTCTAATCATTCGATCACATAAACATCTATAACAATTAAACCATTGAAACCATAGTATATAGTTATCAGTTTCATTTGATTTTGAAATAATGTCTCTACTACGTTTCAATAATTCTTTAAACTCATTTATTTTTTTAATATTTGAGTAATTATTAGTTTTTTCTTTTATTAACTTTACATTTGGTTTAGACCGTATATTAGGTATTATTCTAGCAATTGGTTTGTTCATTCTAAATTAAAAAAACAAACAAAATTATACTTTTATTAAAAGTTATTCATTTTTGATTTAATTTATAATGACCCCAGGCTAGTGTTCTAATACCATCATTCATTATAAATCTCTTGTCATCATTTCCACTTAAAACAAATTTGTTAACAGTTTTTGTAAACACTTTATGTTTATTAGATTGAATTAAGTTCATTTTACGTTTTGTATATTTTGAATCAACTTTAATACCTTTAATAAAACTGTCTAAAATGTTTGCATAATGATCAAATTCTAAATGTTTTTTAATAACATATTTTTTAACTCCCTTCGCTTTTTTATATTGAACACCACATGCAATATAGGTATGCATATAATTTTGGTCTTAATGAAATATATTCACTCATAACCATTCCTTTGAGTTCATCTATAAAATACCCAGGTCTTTGTTTATGTTCATTACTATAACAACAATAATTTCAGGTAAATTAGATGTATCAAAATAATCTAATAATTTATTTTTTAAATCATCCAGAAAATCATGTGTAATTATTCTATACAAAAATGAATCCGTATCTCCAGATAATAAAGTTATTTTTGATCCATACATTTTTTTCATAACATTATAATGGAAATCATACATAAAGGTTTTTGATATTTCTAAAATACTAAATCCTACATAGATAGGTTTATCAAATTTAACTTTTACCTTGTTCATATGTATACCAATTAAATTATTTGAATAAATGGTTCTGTCTTTAAAATTAGGTTTTATCATATATCTATGTGCTATTGGATCGTTTGATACTAAATTAATTATTTGGTATTTTCTAACATTTTCCATTGTTTTTCCAAAAATACTGTTAACAAGTAATTTCCAAAATTGACGTTCAAACTCGTTTTTTGAATTTATTCTCATATTAGTGCATAGCTCAATATAAGGCACCATCCACTTTGATTGGGCAAACTGTATAATTCTATGAATTTTTGTTACAACTAAGCCATTGTTAATAATTTTGTGACTTTAGAGTTTGGAGGATATTTGTTTTCGGCTAAAAATGGTAGTTGGTTATGGTTTTTATGTAAATGTTTAGGGTAATCTATATGGTGCATCATCATCTATTTTTGTAACATCTAAATTCATATTATCATACCATTTAAAATCTTTATATGGTAAAGAAGACAACATTGATTTCCCATATAGATTAACACAATCAAAAAATGTCAGATATGTATTAGGTTTGTTTACATCATACTTAACACCAGGTGTGTTAGGCAGATTAGCTTTAGCATAACGTGTTACAGACTGAAATATACCCCCCCCCTCATACCTTTTTCAAACATTAAATGCATATCATAACATTTCAACCTTTCAAGCTTAATATTAGTATATTTAATCATCCCCTGAAAAGCGAGTGATGGAGCTGATATGAATCGACTTGCATCTAATTTTAAAGTGGATAGACATAAATCTCTGAAATTTTCAAAAACATCAGAAAGAATAAGTACATCAGTAAGTAAGTATAAATCCATATAAGAACCTAAATTTTTAATTTTAAATGTTTCCCATACATTACATGCATGTGTATAATCTTCATCACTTACATTCTCATCATTTAGGGAGTCGTAAAAATCAAGTTTGGAGGGTAAGGATACTTCATCTAATTTTTTTTTATGGTTTAAGTATGAATATGGTACCACACCCTTTCGAATTACAAGATCAACCAAGTGTGATGGAAAGAACTTCAGAGTTTCTTTAAATCTACTTTTATCCTCAGCTAGGTCTTTAGCTAAATTAGCTAATGATTCTGACATAAATCTAAACGTTTCAACAAATTTAATAACGAATCGTTCATTAATATGTTTACTAAAACAAATGTATTTTTCTTGTGAATTTGGGATAACATGAATGTCCTCTTTATCACACCCAAGTTCTCGCACTATGAAGTGTGAGTCATAAGCTAGATTGTGAAAAAACACTGGTACAAATGAGGGGTGTTTTGCTTCAAAATTACATTGAAGACAAAGAGGATATAAATATTTCCCAGATAAATGATTGTGATGTCTTACTTTAAATGTATTATAATTATTAAATAATTGCGAACATAATGTGCAAGATTTAGTATTTTCAAATTGTATTATCTCATCATATGATAATCTATACATAGGTATGTTAGTTGTATAGAGACGATATATTTTTTTAGAAACATCTATAATTGATTGCATGAAATTTTTAGATACGTTTTTACCTCTATAAATTCGAGGTTTTATAGGTATTTTAAATGTTTTAACTAATTCTATAGGTACAAAATCATAATTGATTTTAACATAAAACCCATAACTCATAGGTTTATGAATATATGTGTTAATAGTGTTACATTTTTTTTCTGGGTAATTATTTATAACAGGTTTTAAAAAACATTCAAAATCTGCGTAAATAACAATAGGTACTCGCTCTCCATAGTGAAATTTATTGAAATGAATAAATTCATCATCATTTTCTTCAAACATTATTGGGATACATAAATCATGTTTACCACAGAGTTTTTTATGTGCTTCAAGTGTAGATAGCCCCCATGGTTTATTTTTATTAGGCTTATTGTTAAAAGTGGTAAAACATCGTTTACATATAATTAATTTATTACAATGTTTCGTTTTTTGTGATCTTACAAGTCTTGAAAAATGGCTTATATAACAATAATGCAGTGTTTTCTCATTTCCAATTATCAATAAATCAAAATGATTTGGTTTTTCATCATTAGTAATGTGTAATGGGTAAATAACCTCACCCTCATCTATACCATATACATTAATTGATACATTATTTACCCTCTCAAATTTTTTTACTTGTTTAATCGGTGTGGGGAAATCTATACAGTTAAAATTTAATTTACTTAAATTTTCTAAATGGTTAAAATAATTTTCATTAAATCTATTTTTATTTATATTTTTATTGTATTTACTTAAAACTGCGTATTTAAAACATAAATTATCATTATTTCTTACATTAATTACAGCTTTACGATTATTAATATTACTAGAATGCTGTATATAGCTAGAGCCTTTTAAAGGGTTTACTTTATTAGTTCTTAACTGTATACCATCAATACTTTTTAAATTCCACCCGCTTCCTTTAGTTGTAAAATTACATTCCTCTTCAAGCAATATTTTAAACATTTTATTTAAAACATTCATATAATTACTATTAGAACAACTAGAACATTCTCAGTTTTAAATGCAACATCACACAATTCAAGTGGATCAATTCTCTCATATTTACAGTCTACAAATAAATTGAATTTATATGATGACATAGCACATAGATTTTTTAATTTATTTATTATTAAAGGTGTACGGGCCGGGTGCATAAAATATTGTTACGCGCAACCCGGACACCAACTAAATGCGTGTTGCGCCTTACCGCCGAATTAGTTGGCCACACCCGTGTGTTGTGTGTATGTATGTGAATAGATCGGACAGCAGTGGTTGGGATCGCCGCGCAAATACTGTCTGACTATGTTCTGTAGTGGTGTGTGTAAGTGTGTATACGTGTGTGTGTGTACTTAAGACTATGGAAAAAGGGTAACTAAAACAATATAAATACAAATGGTAAACAAAATATGGTAACTGTGTTGCTGTATAATAATTAATAAATAACACACAAAAAGATAATAATTCACAGCAACACGAAGATACAATTAAATTAATATAAATTACGGCCCTTCTGGCTCAACAATTTAAATGTGTAAAAATCAAGTTTAATAATAAAACAAATAAATAAAACTCACAATATTGTGGTGGAGCGCAGACTGGCCAGCTACAACTCACCTGTATCTATAAAATATTACAAAGAGGACATACACACACTAACAAGAGTTCAACACTAATATAAAAATAATAATAAAAATCTCAATGTAGCGATTCGCGCTCACAATATAAAATAATATAATAAATAACGGCGATTCGCGCTCGTTTTAAATATTTATAATAATTAGCGGCGATTCGCGCACGCTTACAAAAAGGTATAATAATGAACAATAATATATTAAGTGCCGATTCGCGCACACTTTATACGCAAATTTAATAAAGGTATTAGTGGCAATTCGTGCGCACAACACAACAATAATAATAAAAAACACACCGACTATTTGAGCCGGTATAATAAATATAATAATAACACGTGCACGGCGGATATTGCAAGTACGGACTATGTTCGCGTTAGGCGGACGAAACAAGACAAAGAACGGGGAATTTTCAATTATAATTCACACACGACACAAATTTAAATAATCTTAATATATAATTCACAAACAGATAACAGATAATATATACTTATAATTAATGAGTGTGCGGGTCTGTGTGTGTGTGTGTGGTCGCGATATCAGCAAGGCATAGTTAGACCGCGGCCGTGAAAAGCGATAACACCGTGGCCCTACTTTTCAATTTTAATTTAAGCGCAAACAAAAGGTGTGGCTAATTTAAAAAATAAGGTAAAATCTACTAAGTTGTTTTCATTTAAAAAAAAAAAAAATGTTTTGGATCGTGTGCGACAAAATTGTTCAATTTCAACAAATCCATTACCAACGGTATTAAGACGATCAACTTTTTTTATTCGACGACTATTAGTTTTAATGGAAGCCATAGTAAATAATATGATATTTTTAGTAATAGGTAACCCGTGGAAAAACTTATAATATGATATTAATATATTTTAAAACTATTTATATTTACTAATACATACATAAAAATGTTCTTTGAAATTACACCTCTCCGATTTCTAATGGCTAATAACGATGTTGGTAATGATGATGATGATGATGATGATGATGATGATGACAACAGCATATAAGATTTAAAATCACTCTGCTAACATAATTAAATTGCAGTGGCGGTTTTATGGGGGGGGTCCAGGGGGTCTGGACCCCCCCCAGATCCCGAGTTTAGGCTGTGATACATTATTCGCTCGGGCTGCTTGGGTTTTGACAGTATTTTTTTTTTTATACATTAGCTATTACGACTTTTATATGCGAATATAGGTACACTTATACCTCCATAATTCTGGTGATTTCATCTTTATTATTTCGTATATTAGAATGTCAGCTACAGCTATTTAGGTAAATACCATATTTTCCCTGAAATTATGACGTTAACGATTACGATTACGATTTGTGATAATAATAGCGTTGGCCATTCGAAGAACGTAGGTACATTAGCGCAACGATAGTTGATAAACTGACAATCACTTTTCAGCCGTCTCGCCTGTCGAACCCGAACGTCTATTCAGGTTAGTAAAATTTATGATAATTATTTTAAATCGTTTTCATTCTTAATTTACAAAGATTTTATCCATATTATTTGACTCATAATTTGTAATTAATTTAAAATGTAAATTGTAATCTAAGTAAATGATTTTGTATGTTAGTATGATGTCATGTTCTTTGAAATTTGAATATTCAATTTATGTCAACAATTATAATTAATAAATTATAATATGGTTTTCTTTCGTTTAACTTACGCTAGCAAGTAGCAATAGACAGTAGTATGTAATACATAATATTATGTATTTATGTATATTGTCGAAGCGTGTGCGTATGCCGTATGCTGTGTAGCAGTGGCGTGGCGTGCATATAAGCAGCATAAGCGTTGCTTACACTTTCAGTTGTAAAACGTATGGGTATATTTTTAAATGAAAAAATTAAAATTCAATTAAAACCATGATCGAGTTATAATAATTTAAAATTATAAATTACATTTTGTTGTTACTTGATGGTATTAGATGGTATTATTTGTATATAATAATATAATATATTATTATTGTTATTGCGGGAGATCTAAAAATAAAATCGTTGGTTCGGGCGACGCGCGTCGGGAGATAAGCCGAGAATACTTGGTAAAATGTGAAATGTCCCTCGAACCTCACGATAGTCGACACTCGACAGTACACGCGTGTTCGTTGTACAATTAATGTACAATGCATTTTCTATACTATATAAGAAAGATGACGTATGTGTAAGCAATTCCAATTCCTTTTCCTATTTTGTATATAAGTCTATTACAGTTTATAGTATAATAGCAATTTAAAATTACTTATATTATTCGTAGTTTATTTTGAGTATTATTAACTTGCCATTTTTAACGGATATACTCGTATTACATTTAAACCCACGTTACGCCACTGATTGGTATATTGAATAATACATAAATGGTTAGTCACCGACCACCGTGTAATGGGTATTATTATTAATAATTTTTTTTTTTTTGTTAGATCAGAGTTTAATTATATAAGTTTACTTATAGATTATATTTATGGTTATAGATTAAAGTTTAATATTGATTGAAATATGTCAAATAAAAACCAAAAAACTTTAACTCATTTCTTCAAAATAACATCAACAAATGACAATTTGAAATCTTCAGATATGGCGAATTCGTCACACGATAATGAGAAAGAGAAACTATCAGCAAATAAAAGATCTGCTTCTCAGCTATCAAATGTTTCTTCTAATCCTAAAAAAATCCATTTGGACTCTCCTGCACTGATCTCTACGTCTCCATTTGATATAAGTTTCTACAAAAATAAAAAACTTGATCAAAACGATATAATAAATGTTTTAAATAACCTCTGGAAACCTGACGATCAATTTAATTTTCCTACAAAAACTTATATTTGTGGAAAGGAAAAGAAGGAAAAGAATCTTAAATTTCAATATTCTTGGTTGGTGCGATATTCTTGGTTGGCATACTCGGCAGTAGAGAATGGTGCATTTTGTAAGTTTTGTGTAGCATTTTCCAAAAACGAAGGTGGAACAAATTCTCAATTATTAGGAAGCTTGGTACTAAAAAAATTTGATAATTGGAAACATGCAGTTGAAAATTCTAATAAACATTCTTCTCTTGCATATCACAAACAATGTTTATCCGATGCAAGCAATTTTTCTAACGTGTTAAAAAACCCTGAAACATCTATTATCAACATGATACAAACCGAAAGAATGAAACAAGTTTTAGAAAATCGACAAAATATTAAACCCATCATTGAAGCCATAATGTTGTGTGGGCGTCAAAATATGCCTTTAAGAGGACACATTGACTGGGGACGCTTACATGTTGATGATCTACAAAATAATCAAGGCAATTTTCGTGAAATTATTCGTTATCGAGCACAGGGAGACGATGTATTAAGGTCAATTCTAGAAAGTGAAAGAAAAGTTAAATATTTAAGTAACACGAGCCAAAACGCCATCATAGATTCTTGTAACTCAGTTTTACTCAGTAAAGTTGTATCATCAGTAAATAAGGCAAAATGTTTCGCAATACTTGCTGACGAGACATCTGATATTTCCGGAATGGAACAAGTTTCTTTGTGCGTCAGATATGTCGACTTAGACAAATTAGAACTCCGTGAAGATTTTCTTCAATTTATACCAACAAATGATACTACAGGAAAAGGACTAGCAAATTTAATTTTAGAAAATCTTAGTACGTTTGGAGTAGAACTAAAATATCTTCGTGGCCAAGGATATGATGGCGCTGCAGCAATGTCAGGAAGATATAAGGGTGTACAAGCGCACATAAAAAAATTGTACTCTTCTGCAATATATGTACACTGTTCTGCTCACTTATTAAATCTTGTCGTATTTAAATCATGTTCTCTCCAACCTATAAGAAATTGTCTTGGGGTAATAAGTAAAACACGGGATTTTTTTGTGTATCCAAAAAGAAAATCAGTTCTCTCACAAAAAATTGAAAATTCTCCAGACAATCCCTCGAAAAAAACACTAAAGCGCTGTTGCGAAACTCGATGGATCGAAAGGTATCACTCAGTTAATGATTTTTTAGAACTTTACGATTTTGTTGTAGAGTCCTTAGATGTTATTTCAACATGGGAAGACAGTGATACAAGTGGGAAAGCACAGTGTCTACGAAATTCAATTTTGAATGGGGAATTTATTATTTCTTTAATAATTTTAACTAAAGGATTTGGATTTGGACTACCATTATCGAAACAGCTTCAAAAAATCAATATGGATTTAAGATTAGCTGTGAAGTTAGCTCATGAGACATATCAGGAAGTACAGGTTTATAGAAATGATGCAGAAAATAAATTTGAAAAAATTTTTAAAGAAGCCTCTAAGATTGCTGATAATTTTGAAGTAGTCATAAAGATTCCAAGAACATCAAATAGACAAACCTTAAGAGTTAATATAAATACAACATCGGCAGAGGAATATTATCGTGTATCTGTATTTATACCATATCTGGAATCATTTGCTAATGAACTAAAAGAAAGATTTATTGACCACGAAACTACATTAAACTCTTTTCATTCATTATTTTCGAAAGAAGAATTAGATGACGACTTTATGACATTGGTTAATTATTACCAAGATGATCTGGAAAATGGAAACCATGCAATTTTGATGGCTGAATACAAATTGTGGCAAAGGTGCTTAAAAAATTTGAGCGAAGAGTCAACTAATGCACTTCAAGCTTTATCGTTTTGTAATAATGAAATTTATCCTAATATATACAAACTTCTTCAAATACTAGCCACATTACCAGTTTCAACATCATCTAATGAACGGACTTTTTCAAATCTTAAGAGAATTAAAACTTATTTGAGGAACACCATTGGAGAAGTAAGTAATGAAGGAAATCATAATTAATATTTTTACAATATTAAATATAATTTGCTTATTAAATATTTCAGAAAAGATTAAATGGTCTGGCTATGATGTGCATTCATAAGGATTTAAAATTAACGGCTGACGAAGTTTTGGATGAATTAGTAAAAAAAAAACGAAAAATTGATTTTGTGTTGTAATACCTAGTTGTAACTAAAATGCTGTTATTTTTATGTAAGAATTAAATTTTATTTAGTAACTATTCATGGGTTAAACTTTTTTGTCTTTTATATTATGAGATAATGTTAATGGACCCCCCCCAGAAAAAATTCAAAAAACCGCCACTGTTAAATTGAATAAATAAAAAAATTATAATTGTTTAAATAATAACATAATATACTTACATATTATTGGATATAACTAATGGTGAACAGTATGAAATCTCACCAATTCAGTATATGATATGTCAAAGGTTTCACTCTCAAAGTCATATGATGGTTGTGCATACAAACTTCGGTTTTCAAGCACACACAAATATTTTTGACAATGTGAACATCGACGGGTATTACAATACTGTTGAAGGCATTCAATTGTTTTAAATAATTTGTGACATGCAGTTTTCTTCAACTCTATAAATTCATTATTTAAATTGAACCAAGCACAGCGAGGTGAACAAAATATAATTGATTCTACACTAATAAAATTCTCTCTTATTACAAAAGCAGAATAAGTTAAACGAAAATAATCTAATATTTCTTGTTTTGTATGTAAAAAAGGATATACCACAATGTGACGAGTCCTATACCTAGACATATATTAAACTTTTCTAAAAAATAATACAAGAGTGTTGATGATGTTATACGTACTGTTGTTTAAAAAGTAGTGTGACAAAGGGCGTAATCGAGGGTGACCTTATAAACAAACTGATATTATACACTGTATTTATTTATTACAAAATTGAATTATTTATAATTTGTATATATTATATGTAAAATATATATGCTAAAAGATACATACATTAACAAGACTGGTATGTTAAAACTGATATTATACACTGTATTTGTTCATTACACTGTATTTATTCAGCGTCTGGTCGAAGGTCAAGTTGATGCCCCAAGACTACTTGGAGAACTTAGCTTTCGTATTCCTAGTAACACTAGGCTTCAATGTAATTTTTATATACCCACAAATAAATCAAACTTCTCCAGGAATACCCCACTTATAAGGATGACGCATAATGCAAATAATCATAAAGACTATTAAGCCATATGTAGTACGAAGGCTCACATTTTTTTTCACATAACTGACACCAAGTTGTTTTTTTGTTTTACTTACTAATTCCTTTTCTTCTCTCTAATATTATGTTAGTATGAGTTACGCATCTTATAAATATTTTATATGTTTTTTATACTGTTATCTATGTACTTCCTGTCTGTTATTTTGTAAAAGCCGCCTGGCGTTGATTATAATAAATAAATAAAAAAAATTACCCCTTTACACAATACAAAACATGTTATAACTATGATCACCAATTTATTTGAGTGCAGTGGCGTCATTTCAGTTTTTGTTAGACTAGGGCAAAAACTTACCAAAATGCCGACTTAAAATATTTTTTCCAAATAGAGCTCAGTAGTATAATTTGTGTTGATTTGAATTCAGGAAACTGATACGATTTTTATCAAACATAGAATATTAGTATAGTTAATATAGATACCTATATGGCTATATAGATCATAGAAAATTATGTATACCTATACCAATACTAAATATAGGTATTTGTATTTATAATAATATATTAACTATAAATAATTTTGAACAATATTGTGTGTAAATACCATGTATCGGTAAAAAACTTGATTTATATTTAAAAATAATATCAACAAAAAATATTATGATTATTTTAAATATATTATAATTATAAAAATAATAATAATAATAATATATACTATACATATATATATATATATATATATATATATATATATATATATATATATATACATATACATATACATATATACTATACTAACACTTATACTTAATTATAACATTTAGAATAATTTAATAAACAATATAATGTGCCTCCTAAATAAAATAAATAAATAATAAACAGTAATTATAATTCAAAACATTAGAGGATAACGACGATCTTTAGCATTTGCAAATTTATTAACAGCATCATCTAAATTTATTTTAGATGCCTCCTTACTTTCTACTTTTAATACTAAGAGATCACTTAATCTTTCATTTCCCATAGTTAACCTTAAATAACTTTTAACATTTTTTAAAGAAGAAAAAAATCTTTCATTTGTAGCTGTTGTTGCTGGCAAAGTCATTAAAATTGAAATTATTTTTAATGTTTCAGGAAAAGCATAAGGCATTTCTTTTAGGATATTAGAAACAGTAAAAAGGTCAATTTCTTTATAGTTCTCTGAAATACATAAATTCTTAGCGCATTCAAATTCACATGGTAAAAGGATATTTTCAATTTTAAAATATTTGTAATGTTCAATAAATGATTTTAAATAAATTGAGTTTGAATTGAAAAATTCTGAACTTGAAGAATCAAATATATCATTTACCATTAATATATTGCATACATCGATAGAAAATCTTCTGTCTAGTTCGATTGTGAACCTGAAAACCAAACATTTTATTTATAATTAATAATTATAGTTTTATATATATATATATATATATATATATATAAATCTAATTTTTATATACATTTGCACTTGCACATACCTGTCAATTGCTGCAAAAAATATATCTGTTTTAAAACATTGTACATTAGCCTGTTTTGAAATATTTTTGCCAATTGTTGTCGAAATAAAATAATCTTGAAGATTCTTATTCAAAATTTGTTTTCTTTTTTCTTTCTTCTTTGTGTTAATTTCTAGGCCTATTGCTTTAGCCTTCATTTTTATTTTATTATGAAGTTTTTCCCAAATTTTATTTGAACGTAAATTTGATAAATTTGTTTTGGTTTAATTGACTAGTTTGATGGCAGAGGAAAGTAAAAGTTTACTGTTTTGTAATTCATTGGATGTACAATAAACAATTTCAAGTATGAATTCTATTGAAATTAAAATAGATATGAATCTTGGACATGATATTTCTTTGAGATATCCTACTGCCATTATTCTACAATTTTCATCACCATCTGAAGATAAAACACTTAAAACTTCACAGATTTCTATAAAACGATTATTAACTTTTTTTAAAGACTTGTACCAATAAGCCCACCGAGTTTCAACTAAACGTTCTAAATGAATAACTTCAAGACTTTTTTGTTTTTGAACTTCAACAAATAACTCGTTTCGAATTTGACTATTCATCAAAAATTTATAAATACCTTGTACTGTTTGGAAAAAATCGTAAATCGGAGAAATTCTTTTTAACGTTTGTACAAGACAAAGATTTAAGCGGTGTGCATAGCAATGAATATATATCGCTTGAGGAACAATAGATTGTATTCTCTTTTGAACACCAGCGAAGCAACCACTCATCACACTTGCACCATCGTAGCATTGAGCTACGCATTTATTGATATCCAATCTATATTTACTTAAAATTTTTATAATCTCTTCTGATAAACTCTTGGCAGTTGATTCTTTCATATGATAACACCCAAGTGCATGTTCAAAAATATTAAAATCATTGTCTATAAATCTTAACACAAAACTTAGCTGTTCCTTTTTAGAAGCATCTTTGGTTTCATCAACAAGGATAGCAAAAGTTCCGAATGATGACATTTTATTTAAAATACGTTCCACAGTACATTCAGCAAGTATATGTATCAAATCATTTTGATAATTTGGGCTAGTATAATGTCCATATCTTGAACGAATGCGCACTAAAAGATTTTCATCGGCATATGTTTCTAATAATTCAATATAATTACCTCTATTATTTGAACTAGCTGCTTCATCGTGGCCTCGAAACGCCAACCCTTGTTTTGCAAGATATAGAGCACATTTTAACAAATAATGAACATGTAAGCGATTTTCAGATATATCCTTTTTGCTTGCTTTGTCAAGACTGAAAGCAATGGATGATTGCAAATTGTTTTCAATATTTCTATAATTTACCCATTGAGTCATACTAAATAAATGTTTATTATTTTTACAATGACTATTTATAGTTTTTTTTGGTTCTTTCCAGCATTTCAAACCATAATCAACAAACGGTACTTTTCCTAATATATTTCCTGGTGTTAACATACTTGCCGAAAAATGACGACAAGGAAAACAATAGATAGAATCTTCAATAATAGAATACTCAATCCAATTAAATTTATACCAAATAGCAGAAAATCTTCTACCATTTGTTGATGGAAAGATGTTCAGAATTGGTTGTACAGGAATATCATTTTTTGATGTCGATATATCAATTGGATATGTTTTTTTCTGTAAAACAATCAGTTCCTAGGTACCTACAATTAATATCATTATATTTAATTTAATTGATTTTTACTTACAACAGTATCAACAGAACTTGTATTTACACAAGGTTCATTTGACGGATTACATTCACCAACACTTGTAAAGGTACATGAACTAGATTTAGAAACCTAATAAAAAATATAAATTAAAATATTTTATCAACATATTAAAACTTAAAGATCATCATGTGTAAAATAACAAATTTGACATGAAGAAGTTGAAATAGGTAGATAAAAAATTATAATAGGTAGATATTAAAACTTAAATTAAAAAAATTCTGAAATATCAGAAATATTTATAGTATATTTAGGTACTTACTAAAGATGTTAGACTTTGTGTTTTCCTTTTTGCGGCTTCAAAAGGATTGCTTGGCGCTCCAAAATGCTTTACTTTAATTTTTTTGCCATGGTGTACTTGTCTTTCGTGTTGTAGTTTGTAGTCGTTATTAAAAACACTACCACAATCTACACACTCTAATTTAATTCTTTTTCTTTTATACTTATCTGACATTGTAAAATAATATCTTTAAAAAATCTTTACTGATATTCAGTATATTACAATTTAAAACAATAACCAAACAAAATAAAATAAATAATAATAAAGATAGGTACTTAAGTTACTTAACTCTAAAAGCTAATATACAGACAGGAACGATTGCTGACCATGGACTATACAGATTATAATATTATTATGAGTGATGACCATAGAATGTATTAATAGATAGTGCCAACCAAAGTCGTGGAAATTGTAGAGTGTAGACTGTAGTTGAGTGTTGAGGTTGACTGCCGGCAGGCAAATTTATTATCGATTGTAAACAACCGATTTTATATTTTGTGTTTACAATGAAGTATTAATATACTGACTGCATGAGTATGGTGGAGGTGGATTTTAGTTTTATCGTATATTGTTTAAATGTTTATCAGTAAGTTGATCGTAATTCATATGACACACGTTATTTGTGACTATTTATAGGTTTTGATGGGTTTTTAATAGACTTAAGACTGATTATAACCCGTGTACAAATAATAAACGCTTAATACAATGTGCTGTGCTGCTTATGCCTTATATATTTGTACCTATATTATAATATAATAATAATTAATAACAATTTACTAGTCCGTGCCGACTTGGCAAGTCAATTATTTTCCTGTTTAAATTTTTTATTTATAAAAACGTCAGCAATAAAATTTAAGAAACAATTACAATTTTTAAATTTTTGCTGACTTGAAATTAAGTAAAACTTTAGACTGGGGCAAATGTATGAGTTGCCCCCCCCCCCAAATGACGCCACTGGTTGAGTGGCAACTGTCTAACCAGGTAATAACTTTATTACCCCCTTCACATGATACAAAATGAATTATAATATATTACTTGGTACGTACCAGCATTAACAATACCGACGTGCCAAAACTGATATTATACACTATATTTGCTCATTACTCCTACACACGATACAAAGTTGTATTAAATAAAAATTGAATATATTATGTATATGACCAAGGGAGTAATCGAGAGGCAACCGTCTAATTTATGCAAAACAAATATAATTTGAATATAGAGTTGTGTGTATGCAGTGACGTGACAAAGGGAGTAATTGAGAGATGTACGTGTAGTATTATCATCTGTTTGCGTGACTATTTTAAAGAAGGGTCTACATTTCTATGTGTATTGTCATTGGTACAGCATGTCATATACCGTTTTAAGCCACCTCCCTAAGCTATTTTTGAATGTTATTTGAGTAAAACAAACCACCGCTAGCATGCATTCATTTTTTGTTTTTTAGTCTTTAAACAGTAAAGTTATACACATTGTTATTTTAGAGTAAAATTAATTCCAACACTTAAGTACTTAAATGGATACAGACGGATTTGTTGAAGGTGTACAGAGCAGTGATAGTGATATTGATGTAAGTAAAAGTATTTAAATTATTTTTTATTTTTTTTTTATTTTATACATTTATTAGTTTTTTGGTAACAAAAAAAATAGAGAATAGTTGTATTAGTTGTTAACATCAGTATAATGTTTTAATTTAACATACACATTATTATGATGTTAGTAATTTATACACTTTTCTTAAGTATGAACATTTTTTTTTTTTTTTTTGAATATCTTTATTATTCATAATTTATTAATATTTATTTTAAAAAAATTTATTTTTTTTTTCAGACAATTCTTAATGGAATTGTAACAAATGTTAAAACAAAAAATACGAAAAAAATATCAGATAAAATTACAAAAACAAAAAACAAAAAAACAAAAGTTGGTATAATCATCAATATTATAAAATTTACAATATTAAAACAACTTATACAATTATGTTTTTAGGTTAACATACATCTTAATAAATTAGAAAAGGAATATTCAAAAGCATCTACGACACTGGATGAAAAAACATATTAAGAATTAGAAAAAAAGATGGTACTGGAACCTTTAGCATTATAACACCGAATGTTGATGGTGAACATTACTTCACATTTTGTAGATATAATACAAAGGAGATGGCAAATGTACCTGTTAGTCAAAGGAAATTTTTTTTTTTAAATGTTATTATTATTATAATTATTTTATAAATTCACTAAAACAAATTTGTGTTTTCTTTATAAGATAGAAAACTTGTCAATTTTCATTAAGAATAGTATTGCATGAAAAAAATGAAAAAGATGAGACGATGTTGGCTGCGTTTAATAATTTTATAGACCTAGCAATGGATAAATTTATGACCAATCCTGAAAAAAAAGTTGATTTGTATGACCAAAAAAAATTATTTTTTTTTTAAATTAATTTTGTTATATTTAACACCGTATTATTTTTAAATTATTTTTGAATTGTGAATTTAAAAACAATATTTAAAACAAAAAAATTTTTATTTATAGTAAAACACTTTTTTAAAATTATTTGAAAAAAATATTTATTTATAGTAAATATAGTAATATTTATTTATAGTAAAACACTATTATTTTAAATTATTTGAAAAAAATATTTATTTATAGTAAGTATAGTAATATTTATTTATAGTAAAACGCCATATTATTTTTTTTAATTATTTTGAATTGTTAATTAAAAAAAAATATTTGAAAAATGAGGGACGGAGTGGCCGAGTGGACTCAGGTGGCGGTTACGACACGTACCGTCGCCGGTTCGAATCCGGCCTCGGGCAGTCGCTGTAACTTGAACAGGAAACAACTGTCTTCAGAGAGAGACTGCCATCCCTCACTCCG
Organism: Therioaphis trifolii; assembly: GCA_027580255.1. NCBI lineage: Eukaryota > Metazoa > Arthropoda > Insecta > Hemiptera > Aphididae > Therioaphis > Therioaphis trifolii. The sequence continues at coordinate 20,402 of JALBXZ010000308.1, forward strand.
GGGCATGGCAGAAACCTACGGGTGCCCCAATAGAAATTCTGCCAAACCGGCATCCGAACTGTAGACCCTAGGTGTCTACACTCCCGGATAACCATGCCATACGAAAAAAAAAAATGTATATCTATTTGAATTGGAAATATGAAATATGAATAAAAAAAATAATACGGTTTTTAGAGTAAAACATGAGTTGAGAATACAAAAAATATTTATAATAAAACAATATATTATTTTTAATCTATTAAAGAAATATGAATAAAGAATTCAAAATTATAATATCAGGTAAAAAAGATAATATTATTATTAAAACATTTTTTAATTTGAAAGTATAAACTATAAATAAAAAAAATATATATATTTAAAAATATTATAAATAAGCATTAGCACAGATAATTTTTACATATTCATATACATTTATTTTTAAGAGTAAAACATACGTGTTATAATTAAACATAACTTACCATAATTTATTTTGAAAAAAATACTAAAATATAACATTTTTAGAGTAAAGCATGTGTTGAGAATACAAAAAATTATTTGAAAATATTTATAGTAAAAAAAAAATATATATGATAAATAAGCATTAACACAGATAATTTATACATTTATTATAAAAGTAAAACATATAACATGTTATAATTAAAAAAACGTATAGTAACAATTTTATTATAAAGATTACTTGACTAAAGGTCTATTCACACATGTCCGGTCCGTGTCCGGTCCGTATCCGTACCGTCCGTTCAGTGATAATGCTATCCGATAGCATCTAATTCACACAAGTCCGTGTCGTCCGGTATTCCATTTTGTGCACTACACTGTGATCACGAATTTCATTTCGTTCAGTGATGAACATAACTTCTGTAGTCGGTATATTTTTGTATAAGAACGTATTCATACCCTATTTTTAAGATGGAAAATTTAGAAATCAAAGGTTTAGCAATGATTGCAATACTACTGGATGAAGATGAAGCAGCAAAAAAAAGTAGTAAAAAAAAGAAAACGAACCCGGGTTCGTGATTTGTGGAAGAAAAGAAATATTGAAGGAGAATTCACAACACTATACAATGAATTAGAAGATAACGAAACCAAGTTCTTTGAGTACTTTCGAATGTCCAAATATAGTTTTGATATTTTATTATTAAAAATTCAAGATGATATAAAAAGACAAGACACTCATAGGAGGCTGGCGATAACTCCCATGGAAAGACTTGCAGTAACTCTAAGGTACCGAAACGATCATTATTATATATTATACCTACATATTATTATTTTACAAAATACAAATGTTGAGCACTGTTGCAGACTGTTGGTATGAACAACCGTTGTCGTTTGTTATAACTGTTTGTAAACTAGAGTCGGTAAAGTTCATGCGATTTTAGAGCACTATATTTTTGATCAGACTTGATCGAACCAGTATTGACTTGTACTTACATGTACCGAAAATACGTCTCCGTATCAGTGCCATCCGACAAAACATAGTTTTGAACAAATAGAATAGGACGAGACGGATACGGAACGGGCACGGAACGGATACGGAACGGACAAGTGTAAACGATAACATTAAATTTAAGCCATACAATGTAAAAACGTCGGACAAGGACCGGACGGTACGGATACGGACCGGACACGGACCGGACATGTGTGAATTGACCTTTAAAGATCTGCTAGTTGATCATGATGTATTTGTTGTAATTCAGCTGTAAATGATCTAACTTCATCAGTGGACTCAGCTAGATTGAATTTGTAATCTTGGATGTATGAGCTAATAAAATCCTTCCTTATACAACTAGGTGGTAAGTATGAAATTTCGTTCTTTATAATAGAAAATATGTTATCAAAATATGTTTGATATGTATTGAGTTTATTGTTTTTCTCAACTATGCTTGCATTAACACATTCACACCTCAGCTTAAGACAGTAAAAATTATTACGACTTAACACAATATAGTTATTTTTAAAGTATAAATGAAGTGCTTGAGTTTTCAAATTTATTTTATAATAAAAATCGTCATCTATTTTCAAACGTTTTGAGTTGTGTTCATTACCCATAGCTTCAAATATAACACTGAAAGTATCTTCTGTTGTTAATTTCTTTCACTGCATTTCATTTAGTATAATATATCGTTTGCTCATATTACATTGTAATAGAACAACAACTGATAAATAATCATTTATAAGATAGCCAACTAAAATATTATTCCTGTTTTGTGGTTGAATATTGAAAATAGACTTGTGGATGGTAGAGTCCATATTCATAATTTGATTATATTTGTTCAATATTTAAAAATTATATTCTTTATGGAACCAATTTGGTTGATTTTTTACCCTACTTGATCGACGAGTTTGAATATTATTTTTTAACGTTTGCTGATTAATTTTATTGGTATGAGTCTTTAAATTACACTTACATTTGTTTGAAGCTAAATGACAAATAACTCTTACAATCCTTCTACAACAAACCGGACGAACAGACCTCCTATCGCTCTTTAACACATTCATGACTAAGTGATAATTTATATTATAACAAATGTTTTATGTGTTTTATTGATTTTCATAATTTGATTAACAGAGTAGCTTGTTTTAGTCCAGTCAAATTAGGAAAAAGATCGGAAAAAATTCACCCCCAACTGAATTTTTGTACACACTTAAAATGTACCTTCCCAATCAACATACTAAAAGTCCTGACGCCTAACTCCCGTGCGTACCTCTCCACCCTCCAAAAAGGGGTAAAACCTACCCTCCCGCTATTTTTCTTATAAATCGTTAAATTTTGAACGCACGACAAAATGTTATAGAACCAAAATTAAAGACCGTAAAATTTACTATTAGAAAATAATATTTTAATCACTTATATTTTAACATGATAGTTTAAGTAAAATTGTTTGAAAATGTTGTTATAAATCAACTAATATGAGGCCTGCAGAGTTCAAAAAATTTTGCGATGAAGGTTATTTTACAATTAAACGGTCAAGTAAGTTTTGGTGTGGCACTTGGTCCGATATGACCATAGAACAAACTTTGATGCGTTCCATGAAAATTTCAGGTGGCTTAACTAGTGGCCGAGGTTTTAAAAGCAGTGTTCTCATTCGTTGGCTTCTAGGCACCCCAATTGCAAGTGCAATTAATGACCAAGTGGAGAAACTTGCCAATACTTTCAATTTTACTTCTGAACAACACGTCGATCAACGTGATTCCAGAATTAAAACTGATACTGAGCATACCGAAAAACTTTCAGGCTGGTTAAAAGTGCATAACCCTTTTCCAGAATTAAAAGAGTTAATTTCAATTTCAACTGGGGAGGTTGGCAATGAAAAAGTTAATTGTTACAAAGCACAAGAAGTGAGTCAACAAATAATGAAAAATATAATTGGTGAACATTTTAACGAGGTAAAATTGAAACGAAATAACCGAGTCATAACTTTGGAAAGTGCTAAAAGATTAACAATCCGTGAAAACGGATGATGAATTAAAAGAATGTTTCAAATATGAATTGTCTCCTATTCCACTCTCCTTATTCGACGAAATAGGCCATATGAGAAAAACACCAAAATCGATTTTATACAATCTTTTCCCGACTGTTACATGTTCCTACGACATCCAAGACAAATCTATCGTTCACGTAATTGATGGAGGTTTTTTGTTGCACCGCGTTGTCTGGGGTTCAAATTTAAAGTACAGGAATATACTTGAAGCTTACATAATTTATGTCAAAAAACATTACGACTCTAATTGCGTAGTTGTGTTTGATGGGTACACACAAAGTGATATTAGCATAAAAAGTTTCGAAAGGCAACGGCGACAAAGTTTGATTAAAAGTACTGAGATATTGATAGAAGAGACAATGGACATAATTATTTCACAAGAATCATTTCTATCAAATGACAACAATAAGCTGAGGCTGATATCCATGTTGACAGAGAAATTAGTGGAGTCAGGCATTTACGTAGTACAAGCAAAAGACGATGCTGACTTACTAATTGTACAAACCGCAATAGAAAAATCAAATTCTAACACAAAAGTTGTGGTCATCGGAGAGGACGTAGATTTAATTATACTTTTATTGACGTTAACTCCAGATGATTCGCAAATAATCTTTAAGAAATCAGGTAAAGGTAGCGTGGAATCTAAATCATACTCTATTCAAAATTTACGACAACAGTATAAAGTTGAACTTCCTTATTTGTTGTTTATACATGCAATTGGTGGGTGTGATACAACATCGGCTATCTTTCAACAAGGGAAAATTAAACATTTAAAAACAGTTCAAGCACATCCAGAAATACATAATTCATTATTAGTTTTTAACAATGAATCAGCTACCCATGAGGAAATTTTGCGTGCGGGAGAAGAGTACTTGTTAAAATTATTTAAAGCACCAGCAAACATAAAGTCATTAAATCATCATAGGTATGATGTGTTTCGAAAAACAGTGGCTTCCAGCAAGAAAGAAGTCAAACTTTCTCGACTTCCTCCAACAATCGATTCAGCAAAGCAGCATTTGTTTAGGGTTTACTTACAAATACAACTTTGGCGTGGGAAAATACATAATCCGTTAGACTGGGGCTGGGAAAAATTAGATAAAAAAATAATTCCGATCTTTACAAAGAAACCACCAGCATCAGACTCCCTTCTAACAGTAATAAGTTGTGCTTGCACTAAATTATGCGACAAAAACTGTGGATGTAAAAAAGCGGGAATGCGATGTTCCACAATATGTAAACATTGTCAAGGAACATCGTGTTTAAACCAGCAACCGATTTGTGATGAAGATGACGACGACGAGAACAACGATGTAGACTTGAATAAATAAGAAGAATTAATTAGGTATACAAATACTTTAAATGTATATAAATAAAATAATAAATTATACATTATGATAATAAATAGCACTCACTTTTTTTTTTTGGTTTCAGGTAAAACAATATTCACACAGAAGCAATTAAAATAAAATTATTTCTAAATAATATTATATAGTATTGTACATTTTTTATTCAATGTTTTCTGTAAAAATTCTAGAATTAAGTAGGTCGTACATTTTATAGTAATTAATATAAAAAAAAATAAAAAATGGTTTATTATGTAAAAACGAAGGGCTATAATTTTTCTAATAGGTTATTTTGGTGTAAAACTAAAATTTTTTGCTAAAAAAAAAAAATTAAAAAAATTAATTTTTTTTCAAACAATTTTATTTAAAACTACCATGTTAAAATTTAAGTGATTAAAATATTATATTCTCATAGTAAATTTTACGGTCTCTAATTTTGGTTCCATACAATTTTGTCATGCGTTCAAAATTTAACGAGTTATAAGAAAAATAGTGGGAGGTAGGTTTTACCCCTATTTGGAGGGTGGAAAGGTACGCACGGGAGTTAGGCGTCAGGACTTTTAGTATGTTGATTGGGAAGGTACATTTTAAGTGTATACCAAAATTCAGTTGGGGGCGAATTTTTTCCGATCTTTGTTGATTTTTTATCTTATTTGACTGGACTATTTGCTAACAGTAAATTTCCTATTTTTGAAATTAGAATATTAATGTATTAATATTTTTTTCTATTGAACCTTTAATTTTTGATTAATAAATACTAACTTTCTTTTTAAATCATTGTATGTCATATTAACATGATCACATAAACATGTGTCTGGTCCACATCGACAATTTTTGACTGACCATTGGCATGTAGTATAATGATTATTAGTTTTATCACTACCACACTTAATAGCTAAGCATTTTAATTTAGTTAACTGTGTATACAAATCAGCTAGTTCGTCATAACAAAATCTTCTGGGGTATATAACACCAATTTCAGTAATATTATCTTCAATTTCCTTTAATAAATCCATTATAAATAATAAAAAGCTATGTAATGTTAATTTTGTTAATTCTAAGTGTAGGTATTACTCCTATATACTTGTTTAATATACTGAAAACCAAACTTCCTAAACATTTGTTTTTAAGAACATTGTTCTATATGTTTAGATAAAAAGTTTAATGAATCCAACGCCATCTATGATCTATTATGCTCTTTATTTTATAAATAAAAAAAAAATATGTTTCTGATAAATCTAACACTATCTATTATACTATTTAAAAAAAAAAAAAAAAAAAAAAAAAAAAAAAAAAAGTAGACCTCATAGTCTAATGAACTAAGGCTATGGAGATGATTTATACATACCTACCCTAAATTAAATCAAATTATTATTAATTTCAAATCCAACGCCTTAACCCATTAGACTATGAGGTCTACATGAAATGAATTCTATACTAGCACTATTTAGGTATTAAATATTATAATTGAATAATTCATATCAATATACAATTGTATATTATATAACACTTTTTTCTAAGCTAAAAATATTTTATTACAAAGGTACAACTTCTTTGTATCAACCATGATTTCGTGTAGAAAACTATCATTGAACCTACGTATGAAATTTTTTGCAGGTTAAAATCAGAGTTGTTTTGTTTAAAACATTTTGTTTTAAACACATGTTTTAAACATGTTTAAAACATCTAAATTAAACAAACCTCAATTTGTTTTAATCATTTAAAACAGTTGAATAAAACAACAATAAAAAACAAGTGTTTAAAACAAAAAAAAAACAAAACAAAACAAAAATGGTAGCAGAATTTTAATTTTTTTTTTAATTTATATTTTATTCGGGTCGCATATTATTTATTACATTCTTATTTTGAATTAATTTATATTTTATGATGTTATGCAATCAGTAAAACAACCTGGTGTTTATTATCTCAAGAAATTTCTAACTGAAAGTGAAAGAGTTTAAACTTTAAAACTATGTCCATAAATATGCAGAATTTTCAAAATAGTTCTCAATCCAAGAACATCTAGTGATGGGTTTAAGAGGGTTTGATCCCCTCTCCCTCATTGAGCCTAAGGTAGCTTTTTTTTATATATGGGAATTTTGCTATGATTGACTCAAATATATTCAATAACATATCTATTTTATAAATTATTATGTTCTAGCCTCTAGGTATATGGTAGTATTATTATTTATTATTATACTATTGTTCTTATATAATAAATATCTTACTTTTGATCAATGATTATTTATAGTAAAACATAGTGAAATAATTTAAATATTAAATACAATAATTTAACAATAATTAAGTACATTATTATAACATTTTTATTTTCAACCTTTGTAAGTAATACCAAGTTTTAAAACAAAATTTTATTAGGTACTAATAGTAAGTAAAAAAGATATTATATATTAAAGGCTATAGTGTATATTTTTATTAACTTTATTATAAAAAGTTGTAAATAAAAAAAACAAAATTAAAATGCAGTATTAACTATTTAGTAAATAACATAAATTATTGCTTTTCAGTCTTTGCAAATATAATAATACCTATTAGTATAATGTTAAAAATAAATAATAAAGGTAACATACTTTGTTTTTTCTTTTTAGTCTTTGAAAATTATATAAAACAACTTATTACTTAATTAACAAAATCAAAATTGTAATTAACTTTAACATAATATTAAATTATATATAATATTATACATAATAATTATACATAATATTAATTATAAATTTATATATATAAAACATAGCATACTTATTTAGCATATAATTAATTGTTTAATCATAAGTGAAACCTGTGTTCAGTGATTTAAAATTTGAAAATATAATAATACCTATTAGTATAATATTAAAAATAAATAATAAAGGTAACATACTTTGTTTTTCTTTTCAGCCTTTGAAAATTATATAAAAAAACTTATTACTTAATTAACAAAATCAAAATTGTAGTTAACTTTAACATAATATTAAATTATATATAATATTATACATAATATTAATTATAAATTTATATATATAAAACATAGCATACTTATTTAGCATATAATTAATTATTGTTTAATCATAAGTGAACCTGTGTTCAGTGATTTAAAATTTGAAAATATAATAATACCTATTAGTATAATATTAAAAATAAATAATAAAGGTAACATACTTTGTTTTTCTTTTCAGCCTTTGAAAATTATATAAAAAAACTTAATACTAAATTAACAAAATCAAAATTGTAATTTACTTTAACATATTTTATAAATTTATATACCTATAAAAAAAACATGATATATTTATTTAACATATTAATAATTATTATTTAATCATAAGTGAAATCTTTGTTCAGTGATTTAAAAATAGAAACTAATTTTGATGATTTTTCAATTCCAAGCCTATTTCTTAGTTTTGAATGAACAAGACCATACGAAGAAAATATGCGTTCAACTCCAGCTGAAGAAGCACTAGCAGTAAATAATTTTGTAACTAATGATAGCATTTCTGAAGAAATATTTTTTTTTAATGATAACCACCAAGTTAAAGGTTTAACTTGACTGACTGTTTGTTCTTTAAAAAGATAGTCTCTAAAAGGATATGCTTCAGCTTGATATGTTATTATTTCTGGCATAATTTCTTGATGATATAAATTTATAAAATCTAGAGTGAAATCCATTTGATCAGAATTCATGTTTATTCCTCTATATTTAAGGTCTAAAATATAAGCTAATAAATGGTATTCTGTCACTGCCATATCAAATCTTTTTTGAACTTTTTCAATCATTGAATCATTGCAAACCTCAAGTTCAAAAAACCGTTTTAATTCTAACCATAAATGAGTTGCTTCACTTAAAGTACATCCATCTGCCTGGACTTTGTCTAATGTTATACTTATTTTTTTTAATTTCACAAGATATTCTTTAGCAGTTGTTTTCATGTCTGTATCTTTAACCTTAGAATATATTGTAGTATTACATGCAGTTCGATTCTCATCACACACTTTATATAATATGTGCCAGTTGTCCAAATAACACTGAATCGTGTCTGAAAGTGTATTCCACCTAACATCTTGAGGAAGAATTAGAGACTTTCCTCCTTCAAGTTTGTACTTAGCAGCAAAGAAATGTGTGTTTCTAAAATATTTAAAGATTGATTTTATATGACTCTTTACACCTACAGCTTCTATGTCATGTGCGAATAAATTTAATAAATGAGCTGAGCAGCCGTAAGTTATAATATGTTTATTATTAAGTCCTTCACTCATAGCTAAGTTTGTTCTCATTTTACTCATATTACTAGCATTATCAGTAACAACGCTGCCAACAGTGCAACCAAAACTTTCACATAATTTAATAGTGTTTTCTGCCAATTGAACAAGATAATCCCAAGTATGGCTATTATCTTTGGTGTCAATAGTATCTAATAAGTATACAGCATTTTTAATGTCACTCATATCAGTAACACAAACACAAATTATTGACTCATTGTGAATGTTTGACCAACCATCTAAAGCCATACAAACAGTTTTTCCTTCTAACTCTAGTTTGATTAATTTAGAAAGAGAATCATATACATTATTTAATAACTCATTGGCAATTTTATGTCTGTTTGGTGGATCATACCCAGGGCGTAGCATACTTATCATTTTTAAAAACTGAGGATGTTCGACTGTTCTGAACGGTGAATTTGATGCAAAAATGAATCTTGCTACTTGATTATCAAGTTTTTCTTTTTCATACTGCGTTGTTCGAATGACAAATGTATCCATTAGTGGATTGTTTGATTTTTGTCTTTTTGGTTGAACTATTTCACTAATGTTCTCTTCGTAAGGATGTGACATATTTGTTTTATCACTATTTACTTCTACTCCAGCTTCTTTTACAGATTGATCATTAAGTTGACCTAATTCAAAATATAATATTTTGTATTATGCTTTTATTAAAATAAGTTGTATAATTTAATTTTCAATTTATAACAAGTTTTTTGTAAAGTGAATATGTTAGTTGTGAGTATGCTAACTACTTTTTATTTTGTAGGTACCTACAAATATGCTTTTAAGTATAATAATGGAGTGCAGACTGATAACTTAATCTATAGTAATTTTATAAAAAATTTGAATGTGAATTTTTTTCACATGTTAATTCAAATTGTGCAAAATGGTGTTGGTATACCTAATAGTCTATAATGAAAAATATAAATTATATATATATATATATATATATATATATTAAGAAGAATTATTATGTTTAACCATAAGTTTAACTTCATTATAAAAAAGTATTCTTCTAAAGTTCTAATACTGAGTTAACAGTTAAAAATTAATATAAATAATAAATATATAGTGACTAAAGATAGATGTAGGTAGCACACTAAACATACTGTAACGATTTGCAATTTACGTTACAATACCTAACCAATAACCATATTATATTTTAACTTTACATTATTATTTATTACTTACATTGATGGGAGGTTGATGGGGAGTCTAATTCATAATTTGTCAAAGAGCCAGTGCATGTTTCATACACATGTGTTTTCATTCGGGCTACTAAACCAACAATCACCGTATGACATTTCTTGCATTCTACACGTTTCGTCTTTAAATTACTTTTATCTGGTTTCTCTTCGATAAAATACTTCCAAATTTCATCTTTCCTCCTTCCAGTTGACATGATTATTGATTATGTAGTTATTTTCATAAAATATAATTCAAAAATACTAATAGTACCGTATACAGTATACACTAGCCACTAAACAGTTCACAGTAGTAGTAAAAACTAAAAAATAAAAATAAATTACTTTAGCAAACGGTTAACATTTAATAATATACGATAACAATTTATTTAATATCATTATGACAGTGTCGCCAATGTTGAAAACTAATCAAAATATCTCAATCTAAATTTTTGATTACATTTACTTTTTTCGATTTCAAATATTATATTATGTTTAAAACTGTTTTAAATTGTTTATAACTGTTTTAAACAGCACAAAAAAAACATTATATATAAATCTGTTTAAAACAAAAAAAACGTGTTTTAAACAATAAAAACATGTTTTTTTGTTTTTTTTTTTAAAAACATGTTTTTTTCCAACTCTGGTTAAAATGCACGCAAACTATTTGCATATTTTCGTTGTTTTATGTTTTTACGCGGAAACTTGGTAGTTTTTGTGTTATAAGTTTAGATATCTTTTTTACACATCTACTAATAGTTGGTTGACTGATACCCATTAAATCTCCAGAAACAATCTATAATACAAATAACAGTATTGTCTTTCTTACATTAATTATTAAATCAATATTAAATTACTTGGAAATTTCCAGTTCCATAAAAACGTAGAACAGCAAGAAATTGGATTACTGGAGGGACTGGTAAACCTCTCATTGAACTATTATTTAATTCGTTTTCTTTAAATACAAGAGGCATTAAATATTCTAGTACAGTTGCTTTTGAAAATCTAACAAATAAAATAGGGAGGCATTTACCTCAATAATTGCATACAAATCATAAAACTAGAATTTATGTATTTTCCTTACCTAAATCGGTTAATAAATTCAACATCAGAAAAACGATTAATTGGATTTTCCATATCTCGTATGTAACGTTTTGGAATTCGTAGACCACGATTATTATCAATATTGTACAAATCCATTAAATCCATAAATTCAATAATCTACATTTTGAAAGTTATGAAACGTTTTTTTGATAATATAATAAATTAGAATTAAATATAAGAACTATAAACTTTTGTTATATTAACTAAAAGCAATGCTTAAGGTAGCACTCGACCAACCTTAAAAATATAATATATTTAAGTAACACTTTTTCTTTTCTTAAGCATAAGTCTCGTTTATGAAACTCATTTAAGTCATAAGTATAAATTAAGCAATACTTATTCTTAAGCATCAACTATGAATATGGCCCTTAAACTAGTCTGATACTTTTAACTTTTATAAGTTCTGCTTAAATATCTTGATGAATACTTATTAATAAGCATAGCTTTATAAAGTTTTACATAAGAATAGATTTAAGAACTGACTATGAATATGGCACTTAATGTTTTTAGAGATTTAAATTGTTTACTGTTTAAAAAAAAATCTTCAATTAATCTAATCCATATTTTTATAAGATGGCTTCAACAATCAGCAGAATAAAAAGAAGACCTGCTGATACAATGGAAGCCCCGACTGTAGCAATTAGCCAGTGTATAGGTAAAATAAATTCAGTAACGTAATACTCACAAAATATTAATATTAATTTAGTTTATTATCACTAAAACATAATATAAAAAACCCTTTTTTAAACAAACTGAATTTAGTAAATGATCGTAGCATTATATTATATTGGTAAAATATAAATCTAATAGTTATTTCAGCATTTATTAAGAGGACGTTACACACGTAAATATCGAGACCAAAAATAAGGTTCTCGCGAACACGTTTTATCGGAACTATAATCACCCTAGTAATTCAACATGTTTACACAATAACGAGGACAACTATTTCTATGACGTAGCGTTTTTATTTTTTTATTAAAATAATTAGGAAAGGAGTTTTTAAAGCTCAAATATGCATGATATTATATGTTTTAAAAAAGCTTATAAAACTACATTGAGTCAAAATATGAAAAAAATAAAAACACTGCATCAAAGCTCAAATTCTCCCCAATGCGTGGTGAAAATTTCATAAATTTATTATGAATGTAGCCAGTGTATTTAATGTTCGCGTAAAACAGTTTTTAACTATGTTTTCTGGTAAATACAAATATTCGTCATTGATTTGAGCACTGTTCCCGGTGCTAGCGTTCGTTCAGTAAACTAAAACCACCACTCCACTGCCAAAACAACTGTAACCGGTACGGTGACGACGCGTCGGCCGTTATCGGTAGACAGTGATATTATATAAATAATAATTATTGCAGTTCGAAGAAACAACCAGAGTCTAGAAGCCAGATATATAGCCAGATAATCTCAAGGCGCGTCCAGTGTTGCCAGGTCTGGTGATTTTTCACCAGATCTGGTGATTTTTAGAATAGTCTGGTGACTGGTGAAAAACTTTTGAAAATATTAAAAAAACTGGTGATTTTTATTGATTTGCCAAAATTGTATTCCAATTATTCCAAAAAAAATTTTTTCGGTGGGGAATAGGAATGATAATTTTTGAATAATGGTTTACAATTCCTACTGTGTTTAATTGTCTCCATAATTAAAGACATGTGTACGGAATTTTTCAATATGTACTGTTTTATTTATAGATATTAATATTAAGATTGTATTGTTACTAGTAATAATAACTCATTAGTCATTAGTTATCAACTACTGCTTACTACGCTAGTACCTAGTTGTTTTTATACTATGACGGTAAATACTAAATTATAAATAGAATACTTTGTACTTTTCAATGGGTATTATTATTTAATAATTTACCTACTGAATTTATTCATTCTATTGTGTATTTGACATTTGTGTTCTGTGCTCAGTATCAGACATTAGTGTTTATTGCTCACAGTTCACTAATTACTTCTACAGTTCTACTCTTTTCTGAATTCTGTGTGCTTATTTTGTCGGTGGATTGTGCTACTCTTTAAATAATTTTGCTACGTATGATAGAAGACAGATTGCTAGTTTTTAATGAGATAATTAATTCTTCTATGGTAGATAGGGCACTGTTACTGGTTACTATTAACAACAGATAATATACATTATTATACTTGCATTTGGCTATTTACTAGTATGATTTTTGGCCTTAAGGCATTTGATTTTGATATATTTATTATCTATATAACATCTAGTGCTAGATAATCATAGATTAAGACTTACTTTGAGTCTTATGACAAGAATTTAAATTTTACAGATAAATTTTAATATCTTAATTCACGATCCAATGAAAATACTTATGAGTTATGAGTTTAAATAGTTTTATTATTTAGTTCTTCACTATGGTACAGTTGTAGATAAAAAAATGAAAGTCTATATTAATATTATGTCATTATGATAATATAATTGTCATATTTACATTTAGTATTTACCGGATTACCATTAGGTTAGATCACGATGTAGATAAGATATCTTATCTACATCGTGGGTTAGATAGTACTATCACTACTATCTTTAATCGTGGTTAAGTAATAATGGGTAAGTTTTATCGAGAGGGCAGAGCGAAATTTTTTTGGTGATTTTGTAAATTAAATCGAAACTTTTTCATAATAATAAAGAAACTTTTCAATTTTGGACCTGGCAACACTGGGCGCGTCCAGACTAGAGCATATTTTGACGCATGCCGTATTTAAAATCGCATTCTGTGCGTGGAATCGAGCGTACGTCGAAAATATTCAAGTGTGGACGTTGAGCAATATGCTCAGCTCGTGCGTTTGCGTTCGCGACGTACGACGCACGGCTATCCGTCGCTTGTCGGTAAACCATTCGAGATCAAAGGAAATGAGCATACGTGCGTGGCGTAGTTTGGACGGGTTTCCATTATTATGACAAACAACGTATGCACAAAAAATTAAAATTATTTAAGAATAAAAATGTGAGGAATATGAACTACCGTATAGGGTAGTGTATTAATTTCAATTTAATTCCATTGACGTAGAAGAATACTTTTTAGTTTCTTTAATTGATATTTACGAATATAGTCATTTTATCTGCAATTACAATTTTCAATGCGTGTATAAGATAATTTATCAAGTCAACGATAAAAAACAATATTTACTAAATACTTCTTAATAATATTTATTATAATATAGATCGTTGTTTCTATTTTTATTTGATCTATTGTTCCATTTTCACTAGTTATTTCTAGGTATACAAAAAACCTAATTGAATTTTAAATTTACCTAAATCTTTAATTCACTACTTATAGTTAGGTCATTGTCAATAATTACTCGGTAAAAATAATTTCATACGTTTGTTCAATGTACATGAAACCGCACAATATTCTTCATAGTTCATTGTTTTACCTGTGAAAAGGTCTTATTTCGATCAGAACAACAATAAATGAACTTTCAGGTACAATTGTTGATATACTCTGTTTGGAAATTTTGAAGAGATATTGTAAGCTAGTATAAGAATCGCGTGTGGCAAGGAAACGAAGTGTCAATAACAATCTTTCTCTTGCAGATATTGCTGGTCTTAAAAAAGTGTTATGTTTTTCAATTTTGGGTCCAACCAAATTTAACAAAAACTCAAAATCCGCTTGTGCCATGCGAGTAAAATTCTTAAAGTGACCCGTACTCTCATCAATAAGCATTGTTCTTAATAATGTAGTGCCTCCTCGTTCAGCTTTATTTTGATACATGTTTGTCATCCACCATCGTCTTTCTCGGCGTTTCTCCTTGTCGCATGATTTTTTAAGAATTGAACACATTGCTATAAAAACAGCACATTTCTTTTTGAGTTCAACTTTTATAATTTCTGACATTTTAAAACCGAAAAAAAGCAAGACTCGCACAACGCACACCGCACAGCACACGACGTACGCGGTAATTAGAAAAATTTAGCCATGCACGAGCATGCGTTCGATTTTAAATACGGCATGCGTCAAAATATGCTCTAGTCTGGACGCGCCTTTAGATTATCGATTAGATATTGCGAAGCATTTGTTACTAATCTAATATCAACATGATTTCTTACATTCATCATTGTTCTACCGAAAACACTGTTATTCATCAATTTATAGAAATCTTTTTCAAAATTCTTTCTAGCTTTTGTTCTGAGATTTGTGTTTAAATCAATGTAAGGTTTTAACCAAGGAGATTGGTCAAACTCCAAGATTTTATGAATTTTCTCTATTCTCAAACCATTACGAATATATTCTTGTAATGTTATGTAGTGGACGATATACTTTTTTTTATCATATAAATTTAGAGTGAGTTTAGGTAATGGAACACCGTCGAATTGATTTTCTGGAGCAAAGGGGAAATCTGAATGTTTATCATGAAGTTCTTGAGGATAAGTTAAATCAACCTCGAAAATATATCCTTTAGAGGAATCTACACTAAGATTTAATATATCTGTTATTTTTTCTGGATCAATCCATTTAAATCCTCCAGAAGGTAAGTATTGAGACATTGCCCATCCATAAAGATTGTTTGCGTCTAAATATTCCAAATAAACAGAATCTTTATTTTTGTTAAATTTTTCCATCATGTATTTATTGTTTGCTTTGGAATATCTAACACTACATTGAGTCATCCCTCCTCTCAATCCTTTCTCAATGAATAAATGCATATCATAATCTGTTAATAATTCCAACTTTACACCTGTTTTTCTGAGCATACAATTCCATGCAAAACCTGGAGTTGTGTAACACCACAAAGGATCTAACTTATAAGTTTCTAAAGAAAGATGACGAAAGTTTTCAATAATATCACTTAATAAGAAAACATCTATCTTATTATACAACATGGTAAATTCTCTGAGATTTTGTATATTAAACGCATTCCAAACTTCTTGAGCATTTTTATAATCATCGTTTGTTATATGTTTTTTTGTGAGAGAACTATAGAAAAGTTCTTTGGGAGGTAAACATTGCAACACACCTCTCTCGCTCTATTCGATTGAATTCGAATGAAGGGGCTGTCGATATCTATATATTATTCTATCCACTTAAGGAGCAGTCGGTTGGCTAATTCCTACTACACTAACCGGTCTTGAGAACCGGGTCGTTGAAATAATATATAAATAAAGTTTTCCTAGTTATATTTTACAGGTCCAAGAAACTTATGACATGCGTTCAAAAAAACTAACACGTACCTAGTGTATTAAAGGTGCAACGAATATATTATAAACTTTATAAAATAAGTATAAAAGGTAAAGATACAATTAACACTATCACCTGAGTAACCCTGTTCTTGAGGGTAGTGTATGTAGACCACAGGTGTAGCGGAGTACGAGTGAAACGAGCAACTTTATAAAAATATATTTATTAAAACACTTATCTAAGGTGGGTTATTTCACCTGTAGAAATTAAGTGTGAAACGATTAATTAATTTATGTAGAGACAAATATTACTTGTCTCTACGTTGATGATAAAAACGCTACTCTTTTAAGTTAATTACCTTGTTTACATGCATCCATTAATTCGAATTAACTTGATTCGTTTTGAATCAATTCGAATTAGGGTATATGTATACATGCGCGTCTAAAAACCGTATTAGTAAAATTCACTTCCACCAAACCAGTTTATGTTGCAACGTTTACATGCACAGTTTAAACATTGAACTATATAATAACTGGAACGCTCACCACGCAGTGTGGCGCGAGCGAGGATGTTAAAAAGAGATAGCGTATATATTAGGAGTAACTATCCTTGTTTAACATACGGCGCCAAAGCACAATTTTATTTTATATCGCTATTTATGCGGCTTGACGCTTGAATCATAGTTATTGAACTACGAGATATTTATTTTCAATATAAATATACGTATATATACTTATTATAATAAAATGTGTATTTGGATTAATAAGCATAAAATATTACCTGCATTCGGAAATTAAACTGTCTGCTTGATAAATTGACAACCAATTAATATTTTTTTTAGCAATAAAACTCTGTTGTTGATATATTTAAATTATTTACTTATTTATTTATTTAAAAAATGTGATATACAGAAACAGAATGAAATACAATTATTGTCTAAAATATGAAATACCTAACTATATATTTGTTTTTCCATTCAAAATGTATTAGTTTTTATGAAAAAATTTTAAATGTAATAATTAATAATATTATATAAAATATTTGCTGTACTGGGGAGGGGGGATATAAAGAATTTGAAAAAAATTCATTTTCGGCAGGTGTTTGGTGCTGAAGAGGGATTATGGTTAGTAATAATAATAATAATAATAATATTAATTTTATTTACGGAAAATAATTTCCAATTTCAAAATATTAAATTGACAGTGTAAAGTGATAGTTTAAAGTACATGGTGAGACAAATTATCTATTAATAAAAAATTTTCAAATTATGTTAAACATTTAGGTTGACATTAAAAGAAAAAGAATACACAGATTAAAATGTTTAGTTGTTGATTAGGTGTAAAATGTTAGACAAAGTAAACTTACCTCTAAATAATGAAATTAGTACCTAATGAAATAAAAAGATAATTAACATTAATATCTGGATAAAGTATTTGACAAATTAAGTAAAGAAGAGTTAAATAAATCTAAATCTATATTATGGGTTGAATTACCAGCGGCCATAAGAACATTTGCAGGGGTGTATAACATGTATTATTGATGAAATATAAAATAGGGATTTATTCCTTGAACATGGTTGGTTTATTCTAAAATTAAAACGTTCAAGAAGTTCAGGACAATGAAAATTTCCAAATGATAGGAAAAATACCAGTTTTTAAAGATTTGTTAAATAGAAATGTTATAATAGGTGACAAAACAAATCGTTAAGTCGGGTTTATGATTAAAATCTTAAAATTACAAATTAAATTGTTTAGCATTTATTTATAGATGATGCATGTTAGAAAATAATTTAGGCAGTGTTGGGTAAATTACTTTTTAAAAGTAATAAAGTTACTTTACTCGTTACTTAGAGAGAAATGTAATAATGTTACTTTACTCGTTACTCAAATAAAATTGTAATGAAATTACTTTACTTTTCAAATATAAAAGTAACTATGTTACTTTCTCGTTACAATTTTTTTTTTTAATTGCTTAGCAATTATCATTTAAAAAGCAAAGGAACTAGAAATACACTTCCTACGGAAATATGGTATAATTTGAAAAAGATGTACAGTTAATAACCTAAATACATAACAATATTAATTACTTACAACTTTTAAGTTATAACTATTAAAAAAAATACTAATTAATTGTACATGTGAATATTTATATTGGTCATTAGTGACATTACTATTAAAGATATTAGATAAGTATGATTGGTAAGTTTATTATTTTGTCACAACTCACACCATATAAAAATAAATAAATAAATAAAAACCTTTTTTTTTTATTCATTTTTATTATACAATATTATTATTTATTTATTTGTTTTTAAATTTACTTTACAAAATAAAGTGTCTTCAAAGTTTTTATCGCTCATACGTGATCTTTTCTTAGAACAAATGTCCCCTGCAACACTAAATAATCGCTCTACAGAAGCACTTGATGGTAAAGCTGTGTTGTATTTAAGAAAAATATCCTTGACTATTGGCATTGAATTTAGCATGGTAAGATCAGATGTATAAGGAGCTTTTATAAATCGTTCTATTTCTGGATATGGTTCTTCAACATCTTCATCATTGAAGAGAAATTCGTCTTCACCTTGAGGCAATTTCAAACTAATTTCATCATTATTGTCAAAATTTGGAGTCGCATCAATTTCCAATTGTAATAAATCATTTGCTTCCTTTTTTTCATCTCCGCTCAGCCATCTTAGTTTAAATTTTGGATGTGATACTGCCGCTAAAATAATTGTACTATCTTTTTTCATATTTTTAAACCTCTTTTCCACACCTTGGGCACAAGCAGCAGCTAAAGCTTTGCAGCAACCACCAGTTAAACTCAATTCTTCTAATTGTTTGGATAACCAATTAATTGTTGGTAGAAGATAGCCCATACAAACTGATTTGTCTCCTTGCAATATATCAAGCGCTTTTACCAAGGGTTCCATAACCTATAAAAAGTTGAAAAATTATTTAAAATAAATGATAATAAATATCAAAATTAAATATTATAATACATACTATGCAATAATCAGTCATAAAATCTCTATCTTTTTTATCGAACCTAGGTATGTTTGCAACATCACATATTTTTAGGACTTTTTCTTCATCCTTCTTTAATTGGTCTTTTAAAGACTGAACAGCTCTAAATGTAGAGTTCCAACGGGTCATATTAGGAATTTGAATGTATTTATTGAGCGAATCATGAATTACATCAGCAACTTGACTTGATCTATCCTGTTTATTCCAAAGTACTTGCATCTTTCCAAAAGTTGATCTTGCTTGTTTCTTGTATAATACATTAGACAATGCGTTTTCGCTATCTTTTGTAGCAACAAGATTTAAGGTATGGCTAGCACATCTATGATGAGGTGGTAAACTATATGCAATATCCTGATCATCAGTGTTATTTAAAATAGAATCCAGTTCTATTACTTCTATACCATCTTCTTCATCTTCATCACCATCACTATCAATTTCATGTTCAATTTGGTCCAACCATACTTCTGCTGCAGTCATCATCTCTGACCCAAAAACTCTGTAATACAAAAAAAAAATTTACATTAAATCAAATATTTTCATTTAATTGAAATTGCATGCAGTTATGCATAATTATACAATAAATATATTTTATAAGTATACAATTATTTAAAAATATTAGTATCTAAATTATATTATAAATTAATTGTTGATGGAAAATTTAATTACACCCGAGGCCCTTTATTTGTCGACCCCCGGTGAGGCCTCCCATACCCAGTCCGACCCTGAATATAGCTAAGTTTTTAATGATCAATTTATTTATTCTAATATAATAAAACGCTAATATATTTATAAAATAGTAAGTAATTACTAATTTATCCAATTAAATCAATAAAAAAATATATTTATCAATTACAATTTAATATAAATTAAAAATAATAAATGCATTTTTATTTAATTATTACAATGAAAAATCTAAACAATTTAAAATATGACATAGGTAGATAAAGGTTATGCTTACCGAAATGCTTTAACAAAATTTGATCCATTATCCGTCACAACTCTAGTAACTTTATTTGTGATGCCATATTCACAAAATACTTTACAAATCATTTTTGTAATAACATCATATGTGTGCCTTCCTTTAATCCTTTTACATGCTAAAACTGCAGACTCTCTTAATAAAGTTGTGTAATTGAACCAATGAACAGTCATTCCAATGTAGCTTCTGTACAAATAATAATAACAATTTAAGTCAAATTTTACACTTAAAATTTTATTTTGTTTTTAAATTTACCTTTTGTAAACAGACCAACCATCAGTAGTAACACATACATATTTTGCAGATGTTGATGTCAATTTATTTTTTAAAGAGTCTCTCATATTAAGAGCTGTTGTAGATATTTTATGCATGAGAGTTTTCCGATAAATACACTTTCTTTTAGGAAAGCCTTTAGCAATAATATCTCGAAATTTTACTTCTTCTACTATACTAAATGGATGATTTCCCATAATCACAAACTCAGTAATCATAGTATCTAATACTTCTAACAAATATAAAATGTATAATTTATAGTTAATTATTTTATAATTTATCTAGTTTATTATTATTATTAAATGATTCTATAGAAAAATAGTTAAAAATAATTATTTGATTGTCTATGCTAACATTGGGCATAAGCTTAAATTATCATATTATTTGGATATTTTTCTATGTTTATTTTTAATACAACTGATTCTTATCTCTTATCCCTTTCGGTCCTGAGATTTTTTTTTTTTACAAAAATTCATATTTTTTATTTTTATTTAAATAGTGATTATAAACATCTCTAGAAAGTTTAAAAGTAAAAAAAAATATTTTTAACCAAATTAAATGCTATTCATTGTCATCTACCACTTACCAGTAGGTTGGGTTGTAAAGGAGTAAAAAATAAATTCTAAAATTAATTTATAATTAAAACTAATTTATTTTAAATATTATAATAACATGTCTTAAATTTTTATACAAGTACCTATAGTAGTGTTGGGTAAATAATTTTTATTGAATTACATAGGTAGGACAATTTTTAAAAATATGTACCTAGTTTAATATAATTTGTAGCCATGTAGGTAACATTGTTAAATATTAAAAAATTATATTTTAATAACATACCTTGATTAATAGTTGGTGGTTGAGAAAATGCATTTATGATGGACAGTTGTTTATCCTTTTTTGATACGTCATCTTCATCTAGGTCTAGCGCACGTTTATTAATATTTTCAGCGGTAACTCGAATATCCATTGACTTGTTTATATCAATATTATGTTTAGCCTGAAAACATTAAAATTTTTATCATAGGTACTCTTATAATTAATAATTTTTATATGGAATTAATTAAAATAATTACTATATGTATTAAATAATAGGAACTTAAATAACTTCAATTGCTATTTCACATATTTTTTTGTTATATTGTTTTTAATACGTTAAAAAGGCTGGTTGCTGGGTTCAATAAAAACAATTATATTTGAAGAAAAATGGTGAAGTATAAATAGTTATTATTTGAATGTTAGTTGTTACTTACTTTTAAATGCTTCTTCAAATTTGATGAACTTATCTTGGATGTTGATAATGGTTTTGAATTACCCACACATAACTTACATTTTACAAGAATATTTTTTCCATTTTCGGATTGCATTTCAAAATACTTATCGTAATTCGGCCAAGGTAGGTGCAGGTTCATACGTACATTCTTATCACAATCCATGTTCGCGGATGTTATTATATCGCAGAAAATTATGTTCGAAAAAATAATTACACAATACGGTTAATAACTTAATCGGGTATCTGTGATCGACTGACACAAAATAAGGAATAACAGGCTAACAGCACTCGGCCTTGTCCCGTGTAATCGTATTATTAAATATTTTATGAAAATACAATTCTAATAATAGTTTATAATTTAATATTTATACATAACATCATAATAGGTATATTAATAAAATAAAAATAATAACTACACCGTTTCTTGTAAAATGCCAAACAGCAATAATAATTATTTATAACGCTGCAATGTAAATAATTCGATTTATCATTGGTTATCCATCAATATTTATTTTTAGTGCATGTACAGACGTATAGTGTATGCTTAATAATAGACAATAGTTAATAAGAACATTAGGAACGTATAGAGTGGCCCACCTGTATAAATAATACCCGCATTAGACATTATATTTTTAAGTTTTTTTTTTTTTTTGAAATTCGCAATAGGTACTAAATAATTTAAAACTGTAACGCGTTATACTATGTAAATTACTCATCAAAAATAATTTTCATTACATTTTCGTTATTTGAAAATAATTGTAATTAAATTACGTAACGCGTTACAAACAAAGTAACGGCGTTACAGTAACGCGTTACTTACGTTACGTTACTACCCAACACTGAATTTAGGCTCATATATAAAAATTCAATCAGAAAGAACAAACAACTGAAATTGACGGACGTCGATCACAAAATTCACAATATATTTTATGCCGGTAAACATTGAAAATGAATACAGTACGGCGTGTTATCAATAAAGACAGAGATAGAAATACCTAAAGTATTGGCTATCTCTTTCTAAAACACTCGCTCGGTTTTATTTACATTAGTCATATGGGCGGTGAGCGTTCCAGTTATTATATAGTTCAATGAGTTTAAACCGATATAACTAATTCGAATTGATCTAATTTTTTCCCTCATGAAAATATTAATTATTTCATTGATGGTATATTATTGTAATTATGCGATAACATTATTATAATTTATACTTCATTGGACATTGACCATTGTTGAATCTTGAAAGTTGAAAGTTTAATGTTACTATTTGTTAATAAAAAATTTAAATATGTATTCATCTTCTAACTATTTACAATTATTACAAATGATTACTAAGAATGAATTTAAGACTACAGAATATAAAAGACGGATCAAACTGAAACGCTTAGTTATAAAAAAACGAAGGGACTTCAAAATTAAATTATGTGATGACTTGAAAAAAATGAATGTACAGTATTACCGACAATTACTTGATAGCTGTAGTTTAAGTATTGAACCTTTATTAAATGGACCACGTATAAGAAGCTTATGGATGAAAAAGCGTTCTAGTGACTGGTGGCAGGAAATTGTAAATGTTCAGTTTATTAAAGAAGACTGGATTGAAAATTTTCGTATGAAAAAAGAAACATTTGAAAAAATTGTCCAGTATGTTTCTATTAAATAAATAAATGTATTGCAAATGTTTAATTAATAGTGCTGTAATACACATTTTAGGGAGCTAACAATTCATCTTCAACCAAACAGTTTTCCTGTAAGAGCGCCTGTTGCAATTGATAAGAAAATTGCAATGACTATTTACAAATTGGCAAGTTGTTGTGAGTACAGGGTGGTAGGAAATGCTTTTGGAGTGCACAAAAGCACAGTTAAAAAATTTTTTTATCAAGTTGTCAAAGCTATAAATGCAGTACTTCTACCAAAGTATGTAAAGTTTCCTGACGAAAAAGAAGCTTTACGTATAGCAAATGCTGTAGAAAAAAAAACAGGGATGGTACAGGTAGGTAAAAATTATAAATAATAGAGAATATAATATTATATTAACTCTATATTGCACACTGATATATCCCTAATACTTTGTTAAGGTAAACATTTGCTAATTTTTTTTTAAATTTAAGGTTATTGGTATGATAGACTGAACACACATTCCTATATTAGCTCCAGTTAATGGTAGATTAGACTACATTAACAGAAAAGGTTGGACCTCACTCATTTGCCAAGCAGTGGTTGATCATGAATATAAGTAATTAAAAATATTAAAAATTTACTAGCACAATATAACATTCTGGTATAATTACTAATGTACTATACCACTAGAAATTGTGTGTACGACAATAGTCAATAACTCTATGAATTATTAGATTTTGATAAAACTTTTCATACTATATAATTTAAAATAGTGTATACTGTTAACATCATCTCATTTATGTATATCTATAATCATTCATTTTTTATAATTATTAGGTTTACTGATGTCTGTTGCAAATTTCCGGGAAGTGTTCATGACGCTGCTGTTTTAAAAAACTCAAATTTATATAACTCCTCTCATAAAAAAATTCCTTCAATTAAAAAAAATATTGATGGCGTAGATGTACCTTATTTTTTACTCGGTGATCCAGCTTATCCACTCCTTCCATGGTTAATGAAAGGTATAAGAAATACTTAAGATTTACTATAATATTGTTTTACACTAAAATTTACTTTTATTTTTTTTTAAGGATATACTGGTAGTGTTAGCATTGAGGAAGATAATTTCAACACATATTTGAGTTCGGCACGTATGGCAGTTGAAAATGCTTTTGGAAGGTTAAAAGGTAGATGGAGATGCCTAAAAAAAAGGATTGATATTCATCATAGTTTTGTTCCATCTGTTGTATCTTGTTGTGTTACACTACACAATATTATTGAATTGCAACATGATCATTTTAACACCACATGGTTAAGAAATGTTGAAGATTCAGATTTAGTTTACCCTCAGCCCGCAACCCGTATAACAAATAGTAGAGATATAAGTTTAAATGTTGACGATATGAAGAAGATTAGAGAACATTTAAAAATGTACATGGTAAACAATTACCCATTAAGAAATTCTTCAGTCAGGGCATTATAATTTCTGTTTTTTTTTTATTAACTTACATGATATATTCTTAACTTCTAAATCTAAATAAATGACAATTATTAATAAATATATATATATATATTTATATATATATATATATATATATATATATATATATATATATATATATATATATATATATATTCTTTTTTATTCAAATTAATTTTATTCTGTTCAGTCTGAATATAAATAACTTGAGTTTCAACTTATAAAATACTTAAACATTCCTAAATAACAAACAGTTTGTACTGATTAAAAACAAATTAAATAAACTTATAAAACAAAAAACTGTTGACTTTTTTACTTATACAATATATAATAGCATTAATTCTGATCAGTCTCAATAGAAATAACTTGAGTTTCAACTTATAAAATACTTAAACATTCCTAAATAACAAAAAGTTTGTACTGATTAATAACAAATTAAATAAACTTATAATAGAAAAATTAATTTTAGACTTCATACATATTCAAAATTGTTTTAATCCTAAAAAAAAACTTGACTTTCTTACTTATGTAATATATAATAGCATTAATACAATAATTTCACTCCTGTTCAGTCTGAAATGAAGAAGGAAACAACTGTTGAGTAGATGATGAAGTTAAATCCGGAATTGTGTAAGAAGTAGGAAGCAGAGTAGATGTTGAAGGAAGATTCATATATGATGTAGATTGATAGGCAGGAATATGCATTGTTGGTGTATATGAATTAGTATTATTGATTTGCCTTTGCATAAGTTGTAAAATATTGTTCATCATAAGTTCGTTTGATGCTCTATCTGCTCGT
>JALBXZ010000309.1:0-46243 GCA_027580255.1 Therioaphis trifolii
CATTTACGATTGCCGTCGTTCGAACACTTGTATCATATGATGACTTCAATCCGTGTAATATGTGATAATAATTCGCTGTATTATTATGCGTAATGATATACGGTTTACGCGGTGTCGTCTATTTTAAATAAGATAAGTGTTTCTCGAAGCGACGCTGGTGGTTGGTCTTATGACCTCATCGCTACTATAATTATGACAATAATAATTCTTGTAATATAAAATATATTCGTCTTATAGTGCGTGACCACTTGCAATCTGATATTTCGGATATTTGTGTCTTAATTAAGTAGACTTTTTTTTTTCATTTAAATATGTCAATATCGTTAACAATATGTCGTCTACGCAATCGCGGTGAATTTTCCTAAAATGTATTTTATATAAAAAATAACGGTATGTCTGTGCCCTACTTATTATTATTTTCTAAATAAATAATTAAGCAGAGCGGAATGAACTGGAAATTGTTTTCCTTTTCGGTAAGCTAGCGGCCAAAATAGTATTACCTGGAATCAAAGTTTACCGGGTTCGATTACCTCTGCGGGGAGCCAAATTTGATACGGTGCTTTCGGTGTAGTTGGATTTGCAACATGGCACACAGCACCCGGTCGTAACACAAAAGATTTTTTTAAATAATAAATTTTTATTCACAAGAAAAAAAATATATATAATTAGATATTGTACGCGAAAACGTTAATATGCGTTCGGCGATCAAACTCGAAGTCATAATGAAATCAGTCGGGTCGACTGTGGGAATCGTTATCGGATATTTATATGCAGATAATTTGTATCTTATTAACGGGCAAACGTATTGACTTGGTAGTCTCATTATGCAAATCATTAATTGGGGTATTATCTGGAATATATAAATACTGTCACTGACCTAGTCGTGAGCTCTGTCGACCTTGAACGTCACGCGCGGCGTACTCGTCGTGGGAAGGTGTATTTTCGACCGAGCTTAATCGCACGATGGATCGGACGGTTGATAATAATCGGCCCGGCGGCATATACTTTTGTATGTGCATGCACGAGCCGTGTCAGGCATTAGAATGGGTTTTTAAAGGAACAGATTGTTTATTTCCTACAGTTTGTGTATTATTTCAACAAATGTGTGTTGCATATTATTTCAACTGATAGTTCATTTGATAATAATTCTACATCTGAAGCACTTTCATTACTAAAAAATGTATGTGAGTTCAAAGTTATATTAACTGCACATATTTTTTTGGACATTTTTAGGTTTGTACGACCAACTTCCGATTACTTACAAACAAAACAGTTAGATTTTTTATCAGCTTGGAAAAATGGTGGAAAACACTAAGAATGATATAAAACAAATATCATTTGAAAATATCATTATAATAGCAAAACAATTTGCAATTGAAACCAATGAAAAACTTACTAACTTAAAATTGCCTGAACATATTTTAGTGGAAGAAAAACTTCAAGAAGGTCGTCGTTTAAGAAAAAAAAACAATTTGATGAGACAACTGAGGATGTAGTATTAACAACACCGATTGATCATTACAGGAAACTTTCAAGACAATTATCGATCAATTAAACATGAGTTTAAATGAAAGGTTTGCATCCAATATAGATTTGATTACCGATGCACAGATATTACATCCATCTAGTTTTGATGAAAATCTTAACCCTACAATGCATAGTGTCGTTTTTGAACAACAACCACTTTAACATGTTCCAGAAAAAAAAAATATCTAATATTATTTATCAAAAGTCATACAAGGTGTATGGCCTACTAAAATGTAGATACTTAGTTGAATTTTCTGTTGGTAGAAGGCATAACATATTTCAAAAACGAGTTTTTATTGGAAAAAAATTCTGGCGTGCTATTTGTCATGCTTTGTGATATTTCTGATGGTTTATTAATAGGTTTAAAAACGAGTTTTATCGAAAGAAAATTTATTATCGCATCATAAATTACATGAACTTTGATTTTGTGTACTTAACTCACAGTATCTAAATCAGGGGCGGATCCAGAAATTATTCTTGGAGGGGGCGCAAAGTCCGAAATATTACTAAGTTATAGAAATCATAGTCAAAGGAGTAGCTAAAAAAAGGACTAAGGACATCGTTAGGAGGTAATTAAATTGAAATTATAGGTAAAAAAAGTTTAAAGAATTGTATTTTTGATTCTTGTAATACTTTTATACATGAAATAGTCAAATAGTATAGTAATATAATAATTAATAACTTAATAATGAAACCTTAAAATATAAATAAACATGAAAAGTTAATGTAGTAAAAATGTTTAAAGTATAATAAATACAAATTATATTTACTACATTTTTATAATAAAAAATCGAGTTTTCTTTTTTTTTCTTTAGAAAATCTATCGATTATATTTTTTATGTTATTTCAATGTGTATATCTTTATGGATATACAAAAGTGCTAACCCAGTTAACCGTTCTTCTCTCATTTTTGCCCTTAACCACGTTTTAAGAAGTCGTAAAGAGGAAAAACTTCTTTCTGCGGTGGCGACAGAAATTGGCAAAGTAACTAAAATTTGTAACAATGATGTATATATTGGATAGCAGTTTGAGTCTAAATAATCTAATGTATCATGAGCAGAATTTATATTTTTGAAATCAGGATTTAATAGTAAAGAACTTTCAATAAGTTTAAGTTCTCCCTCTAGTTTAGATGAAATTATATATGAAGAACTATTCAATAAGCTGCTGTATTGGTTTGAAATGATTTTAACTGCTTTATTAAACTGATTTATATTACTAATTAACTGGGTTAGATTAAAAAGAATTAAAAAATTCAGATTAAAACATTGCATATTGTCACCAGGAAACCTTATATCAAAATCATTAATAATTTCATCAAGTAAGGGTATATATATTGATAGACGCCAATATGTATAAACGTCATCACCAGACACATCAAAATTGTTTCGATACTTTTGCCTTTTTGTCAATCTTGGTCTTTTAATTTCTTTATCTAATTTTTCCATAATTACAGAAGTTTTTTCAAAAATGTTTTTATATTAATTTTGGGCATCATTACGTTTTACACCGATAGCATCCCTTAATTCCTTTATTTTACTGGTAGCTAAACTAAGATCAAGAGTTTTCGTTTGTAACAATATACTCAAAGGACGGGTAATACACATTATGTCATTTAAACAAAAAATACTGAAAATAAATTCACAATCTGCAATTATTAACCGCTTTAGAAGCTGTGACCGAATCATGCCATGTAGAAATTTCTGATGAAGTTTTGATTATAAGAGGCAAGTCATTTATGAACTGTAACAATGAATCATGTCTTTCAATCCAACGTGTAATACAATGACTACTAAGTTGGTAGCCTAAATGTTTTTTTAAAATGAAATTGCGTTTTGCAGAAGCATTGAAAAATTGAATTGTTTCTTGTATTGTACCTATTGCATTTCTCACACTTTGAACTTTAATCGATCTAGAAAGGGTGTTATTTAATGCATGGTTCAAGCACGGACAAATTAAAGCATTTTTAGCTACATTTTTAATTTCTTTTGCAGCACCACATAAAATAGACAAATTTACACTACATCCATCACAACCTATACCAATACAAAATAATAAATCCAATCCTAAATTTTTCAATTTTTTAACTACAGAAGAACCTAAAACTTTTCCGGTAATAGTTGGTTCTACTTCTTTTGTATCACATAGTTCTTCACTAAAATCTAATTCAGTATCTGAAAATTCATCACTTTGTGAATAATTACTTTTATGTAAATCAACAAACCCAACAAAATCTTCTCTTATAATATTTTCAAAAATGTACCTTATTGATATACTAAGTTGTGATGTATGTGAAACATCAGTTGTTTCGTCAAAAATCACGCAATCAAATTTCGCAAATTTCACTCTTTTTAGTATTATATCAAGGACTTCTTCACCACAACACTGAATTAGTTCGTTAGCTGAAGTTTTACTTATATAAGTAGCATTTTTTCCTGAAGTTTTCAAATGATTTTCTAAAACTGTATCTCCACTATCTATACGAAATCGCAATAAAGCTCGAAAATTGCCATCATTTTCCACTAAACTTTCAGATTCATTTGTTTTATACAAACTTCCATCGTCTCTATGACCCCTTAATGCAAAATTGTGTCTACCATGGAAAATTACAGTTTTTATAATTGGGATGAGTCTTTCCCTATTATCTAGTACTTGTTGTATACGATTATTTTGCATAATATTAATAATATCACGAGAAGGGTTCTTATATGCGTTAAGAACATTTTGACATTTTTGAATAGCTAACTTATGATAATCAGTATGGGCATGAGATTCGAGAATTCCATCTTTACCTGACAACTTGGCAAAATTAGTTAAGGGCTCTTTTACTAATTTTTTAACTGGGACTGTATTATTAAATCCTACCAAACGATTCGACATGAAAATTACACAATATTTACAAAATAATCCTTTTTTTATATCTGAAACAATTAACCACGGATAATCATTAAGATGATTAAGATTTGGCCGTCGTTTCTCTTCCCTATTACGTTTTACATGAACAGAATAAGGAAATATATAGTTTTTACCGGGTTTCCAGTGATTTTCGAGAATTGCATACTTAGTAAAATCGTCGATTTCTTCAAGTTTTTCAATATAATTACCAACATCACATCCTCCATCAAGAAGAGTTTTTCCAATTTTATCACTAATTATTGCACTCGGTTGAGAAGAAGTCTGCATTTCAGGTACAGCCATAATACTACTAGAACTTGACCTGCTTGAGATATTACTGTAGTTTTCTTTTTTACGTAGATTTTGAATTTCTCCGGTTACAAACTTGTCTATAATACATAATTGAAAATTATTATTAAAAAAATAAATACAGTTAAAATTAATTAAAGCTAAATGAATTATAATTAATAATAAATAATATTTACCATCAAATTCATTTTCTTCTGCACGGACAGTTTTGTCAACGTCAACATCATATTTTAATTCATCCGTCATAGTACTCAAATTACTTGATTCAACATTGGGATATTCTTTTTTTTTTCGGATGACAAATTTGTCCATAGTAAATGAATCACGTAAATTAATATTTATCAAATTTTTGTTATTTGATCACGATGAAATTTGTATTCACTATTCAGTAACCTAATGTCTAATAATAACTACTAAGTACCTACTTGTATACGGTAACAGCCAATATCGGATCGGGTGTCAATTTTCGACTATTTTTAACAAAATAATGTTTTTTTTCTCGGAAATGACTGAGACAATGGTGACCGATAAATGATTATGGCGATAACGATTTCAGTATTTGTTATTAATATAACTATACTATGGAATGTTTCGATTAATATAACTGATATAAAATTCAACCAGCCACATAGTACATAATGCCATAATACCTATGTGATTTGTACGTTCAAAAACTCTAAATAAACATTATTTTATTAACATCTAAATCTAATATCTAACTTTTACATTAATTTTATTAAAATCGATAGAATGATTATTTTTTTGTATTATATTCACATCCTTTATTGTGCTGAATTCCTACCAATATAATGTTTTGTTCTTTCATAAATTCATACCAAAATTATAATATTAAACATTTAAACTATTAAATATGTTCTTCACGAAGCCTTAATTAAGAAAATTATAATTCTTAATTTCAAATTAATAATAAAGCTATGATTTAAAAAATAAATATGTATTCAGTAAAATTTTAAGTCATTAGAGTCTACAGAACATTTCATAGTTTTAAAATGTATAGATTTTTTCTCTAAAGAAAACACCGATATGCTATTCCACGACATGATAGCCACCAATTGCTTGGATTCGAATCGTTAGAATGCGTTACAAACCGTAATAGTAGCACACGTTTTAACGTGGAACTCAAAGAGTCACTGGAACTTTGCCATCTGCGTACTAGGTCGGTGTACAAACTAACAATTATTACTTCTATCGAACGTGTTCACGTATAGTAAATTTTACGAAAATATCGGTGTTTTTATTTTAAGAAAATATAAAATCTATAGAACTTCATTTTTAGTAAGAATTCACGATTTTTATAAATTTAGTATTCATTATATTGTAACACTGATTAGTTTTAGTTTTTTCACATTATTATTAATTTTTTTACAAGAGTGTTAGTTTATTGGAAACTATTAGATTGATCAGTCATTCTTATAAATATAAGTACTTTTTTTCATAAAATCAAAATATATTGTATTATTTATAATGAATCAATTACATAATGAAAATAGTTACTTCGAATTATTAGAGCTGGTTAAGAACGCTCCAAAACCACAATTTTCAGAATATGGAACATTTTCAAACCGATTACATTCACTACACGGATTTTCAGCTCCAACATTAGATAAAATGCAATTAGCTGACGCAGGATTTTTTTTTAAAACAAGCGATTGTGTTCAGTGTTGAACGTGTGGAGTAATTCTCGGTAATTGTGTAAGAGGTGATTGTCCGTTTAGAGAACATGCTAAATATTCAAAAAAATGTCCCTTTATATTATTAAGTAAAGGTAGTAAATTTGTAAATCATGTTAATAATAGTTTCATGTACAAAGATTTAAATTCATTCTCTGCATATGATGTAATTGATGGATAAAATTGTATGATATACTTATACGTTAAATATAATATGAAAAAAAAAAAAAAAAAAACGTATTTTATATTTTCATTCTCTTACTACTTATAATAAATTTATATATTATTATTTAACCTTTATCCATTAAAATAATAAAAAAGTTTAAAAATTAAAAAAAACATAAATATAATTTTCAATTATTGTTTCAATGATAAAATGTTTAAATGTTTATAATATAATTAACAATTTCCGTGAACATGTGTCTCAATGGTTAAGGCGTGTAATTTATAACACACCTTAATAAGTGTAAATCATATAATTTAGAGTAGGGATAAATAATCAATTTACAGGTACTACATTCATTGGTATGGAATAAAGTAAGTAATAATAGTAAGTAAGTAATAAAAGTAAGTATATAATAAATTTAAAATCTAAAATAATTTACTATACGCCTTAATTAATTAGACATATGTTCATATTTTTTTCTTTTTTATCAATTTTTTTATCACTGTTAAATGTATAAACATAGATAAATCTTTATTTTGTACACATATAACAATTATTATGTTTAAAGGTTACTTTTATAAAGTAATTATTCTTGATTTTTCAATGTATGATAATTATTTAGTATGTTTGATACAGCTAACAAATAATTACATGTGTTCGCAAAAACATTGTTTATTTTTATTTTTTTATTTTTTTTTAGTAATGTCTTATTCTTTAGTTGATGATATTAGCATAGATTTGAAGTTATTAAGTGTGAAAAAAAAATAATATTATTTAAATATATTTTAGGAAAAAAATCTTAGAAAATCATGAAGGATTTCAAAGCCACCAAGATATTTTCACAACGAATTTGACTATTAATATTAAAAACAGACTATAATATTTTCAGTAATGGCTTCTACAACAGTATGTAAATCAGTTTTCAGTATTCAACCTTTCAATAATAAAAAAAATATATCAATCGGATTTTCAGTTGATTATAAAATTGAAATTGTTGTTTTGCTTGTATGTGAGTTAACCAAACAAACTCTAAAACTAAATCAAGAAAAATGGAACTACTTAATGTCTGAAACTAATTTTATTTTGTTACTCAGTAAACTTTTTACTAATTCTAAACGATCAATTTTTACTGAAAACATGTTTTATTCAACTAATGCAAATAATGAATCTCTTACATTACGAGTTGATAACAAGTAACAACCGTATAACTTTATCTCGTAACAATTTATTACGTATGAAACAACTACAACCTTGCATTGATGCTTGTATTTTTACGAAACAATATCAATTAATTATGTATCAAACTTGCTTTGATTTTATCATTTCATCGGTTAAACAAGATATTGAAAATTTACCAAATTCATGTCAAAGGAAAGAATTTACAAGTTCGTATGTTCAAAATTATGAATTCAATTTAAGTAATATACGCTTTGAGGATAAATATTTTATTTTAGAACTACAACAATTTCATCATGAAAAGATATCAGATATGAATTAGAAGACATAAATACGAATAACGTTTCTAAACCATCTTCTCCTTAAATGTATCATACTAAACATTTGTTATTGCATTAACAATCAATATATACGTTTGAAAGGTATTCCTAATTAAGAAAATACTTTTTTAATTATATAGAAAAGGAAAACGTCTTATATCATATAAAAAATAAAACATAATTTAATATAGATGTTTTTTTTATTTCTTATATTTTAATAAAATAAAATATGTATAATATTATTTAAAAAATTAATTAAAGTAATTATTTATTAAAATATTAATTTTCATGTTTTATCTTACAAAAAATAGTGGAAAAATATTTTTGAAATAAAAACTATAGAATCGGTTATTTATCTATTTTGTGTTTGGATAATTTTCTCTTTGGATCATTGACAAATCTCTCTGACACAACTTCAATCAATTTATGAAAATTATTACTTATAGTTTTATCCTTACTATTTTGTTGATCCGTGTATAATTTTATAGAGGAAGACGCATGTTTCCATCTAAATATTTCATAAAATATAATTATTATAATATTTCTTTTATTGTAATACAATTTTTATTACCTGTTAGAACTAGATATATTTTCTATATCAGCCACTTTATAATGCTGAAGAACCCAATAATCTTGTCCACCAGTCATAGAATATTTGAATACCAAATTACGTCCATCTTGTTTTACAGTCAATGTATTAGTGGGTTCGTCACTTATGTCTTCGTCCTCAACAAATTTTCTTATTTTATCCATGTAAGACGAATTTGGCTAAACAAATGTTATTGAATACAATTTTTTTAGTAAATTATAGTATATTAATTATAGTATCAAATATGAAAACTTAATAGTTACCTTCTCTAGTTTATTTTTTTTTAGATTTATGACCGATTGAGTTTTTGTTCTTTTACCATTATTTTTATTGGTACGGGTTTTTTTTTCACAATCACTTGTTTCAATAAACTAAAAAATTAATTATAGGTAATTATAAAAAATAAGTTTATATTTTACATAAATATTTTACTTACGATTTCGCTAGAAGACTCTTCATCATCATCCGACACTGACGTATATTTTTCAAGTTTTCCATCATAAAATGTATAAAACTTTAAAAAATATAAAAATTGATAATTAAATATTACTGTTCAAGTGTAAATATGTAAATGATACAGTAGCCGATTTTTAATTGTCTTATAAAGGTTAAAAAATAAATAAAATATAGAGTCAGGTGTTACATAATTATGATAATTCAGGAAAATTTTAAATATAATCATAATATGAAGGTGTAATAAAAAATCGTATGATTTTATCTAAAAAGCATATTTTACAAAATTAATTATGTTATTATATATGAAGGTGAAATAAAGAATAGCATGATTAAAAAATTGTATAATTTTTTGTAGAAAGGTTATTTTGCAAATTAATAATGTTACTCTAATCTTAAAATAAATATATAATATGAAGGTGAGATAAAGAATGGCATGATTAAAACAATCGTATAATTTTTGTAAAAAGCTTATTTTGCAAATTAATAATGTTACACTAATCTTAAAATAAATATATATGAAGGTGAGATAAAGAATGACGTGATTAAAAAAATTGTATTAATGATGTAATTATTATCTTAAAATAATAAGGTGAGATAAAGAACCGCATGATCCATATTAAGGTGACAAAGTTCAGAAGTGGTGTAATTTTAATAATAATCAGTTTTCGCTAATTCTTATTATGTTTAGTAAATTATGATTCAGTAGCGTTTTAAAAGTTAACAGAGACATCCATCAATTCCTCAGATAAAATTCCTTCAATAAGCATTTGTTTTAAAAATTATTTTATTTAAAATCACTTGTATGTTATTACTAATTTGTACACAGTTTTATTTCACACAAAAATAATTTACATACAGTCTTATTCTACACAAAATAAATTTTACACATTATTTAAAATTACTTTTAAATTATTATTAATTTGTACTGTTTTATTTCACACAAAAATATTTTACATACAGTTTTATTCTACACAAAATAATTTTTATACATTACTTATAAATAAACGAAGTGAAAGCAATTATGTTACACTTGTACTAGCATAGTTCATACGAGCGTGAAGTTAGCTGGCCAAAGTTAGCTGGCCAAAATAAGTGATAAGGAAATGGGGGAATCGGGTTGCATTACGTTCGATTCAAGGGGCAAAACGATCAACTGGCGTACAAAATGTATTGAACTACATTCCGATACCAGATGGCGCTATAAATTGTAAGGTCCGTAGTCGATACGTCATAACGGTATAAAACACGGGGCACGATACGCGGTAAAACTGAGTTTTTGAAACCGATTTTGAGACATGATCCGGAGGGTGTCCACGCCCGGACTTGATACAATCTAATAGTAAACCACACAAGGAAGCCGTCCCTAAATTATCTAAGATAACACGCGAACAGATTTCGAGATATCGCATTTTGAAATTGAGTAGTAGAAACGTCATAACGGTATAAAACACGGTGCACGATACGCGGTAAAACTGAGTTTTTGAAACCGATTTTGAGACATGATCCGGAGGGTGTCCACGCCCGGACTTGATACAATCTAATAGTAAATCACACAAGGAAGCTGTCCCTAAAGTATCTAAGATAACACGCGAACAGATTTCGAGATATCGCATTTTGAAATTGAGTAGTAGAAACGTCATAACGGTATAAAACACGGGACACGATACGCGGTAAAACTGAGTTTTTGAAACTGATTTTGAGACATGATCCGGAGGGTGTCCACGCCCGGACTTGATACAATCTTATAGTAAATCACACAAGGAAGCCGTCCCTAAAGTATCTAAGATAACACGCGAACAGATTTCGAGATATCGCATTTTGAAATTGAGTAGTCGAAACGTCATAACGGTATAAAACACGGTGCACGATACGCGGTAAAACTGAGTTTTTGAAACCGATTTTGAGACATGATCCGGAGGGTGTCCACGCCCGGACTTGATACAATCTAATAGTAAACCACACAAGGAAGCCGTCCCTAAAGTATCTAAGATAACACGCGAACAGATTTCGAGATATCGCATTTTGAAATTGAGTAGTAGAAACGTCATAACGGTATAAAACACGGGGCACGATACGCGGTAAAACTGAGTTTTTGAAACCGATTTTGAGACATGATCCGGAAGGTGTCCACGCCCGGACTTGATACAATCTAATAGTAAATCACACAAGGAAGCCGTCCCTAAAGTATCTAAGATAACACGCGAACAGATTTCGAGATATCGCATTTTGAAATTGAGTAGTCGAAACGTCATAACGGTATAAAACACGGGGCACGATACACGGTAAAACTGAGTTTTTGAAACCGATTTTGAGTCATGATCCGGAGGGTGTCCACGCCCGGACTTGATACAATCTAATAGTAAATCACACAAGGAAGCCGTCCCTAAAGTATCTAAGATAACACGCGAACAGATTTCGAGATATCGCATTTTGAAATTGAGTAGTCGAAACGTCATAACGGTATAAAACACGGTGCACGATACGCGGTAAAACTGAGTTTTTGAAACCGATTTTGAGACATGATCCGGAGGGTGTCCACGCCCGGACTTGATACAATCTAATAGTAAATCACACAAGGAAGCCGTCCCTAAAGTATCTAAGATAACACGCGAACAGATTTCGAGATATCGCATTTTGAAATTGAGTAGTAGAAACGTCATAACGGTATAAAACACGGGGCACGATACGCGGTAAAACTGAGTTTTTGAAACCGATTTTGAGACATGATCCGGAGGGTGTCCACGCCCGGACTTGATACAATCTAATAGTAAACCACACAAGGAAGCCGTCCCTAAAGTATCTAAGATAACACGCGAACAGATTTCGAGATATCGCATTTTGAAATTGAGTAGTAGAAACGTCATAATGATAATCCATTTTTTAAATAAATATTATGTTATATAATTCCCTTAGGTGTCTGTCCTATAAAATTTTTCATGCGGCGCCACTGTTTATTTTCATATTACATTGGTTTTTTTGTTTATATGAATTATGGATGTATTATTTAAAAGACGTTTTTTTCCCAATGTTATTTCGGGGTACCTATTTGGAATACACGTATTATGTTTGTACATAATCAATGCTATTTTGATCGTTGAGTCATTTTTATCGTGTTGTGTGGTTTGGAGGAAAACCCATGTCCGTTGGTATATGATGGGTGGCGATTCCGCTATGTCGACTTGTGCTCAATGCTCATTCTTATACCACCGTCCACCACGTCTACATCTCACCTGCTCACCGTAAGTACTAAATATTATTTTATGATCGTTGAATGATGTTTATAATTTTTATTTTACTTGATTGCACGTTAATTGTTTTGTATTAATTAAAATAATATTATAATATTTTATAAATTTGGTTATTCGATTTATTAACAATAATTTTTTAGAAAATACACTTAAGTTATAATTTATGTATTTAGTATTTATTCACCGCATTTTCCTATGTAGATGCTCAATTTAATACAACTTATCCCACCAAATATTTTTAATAAGCTTAAAGTTAAAATGTACCTATATTATTTTATATAATTTTTTTAAATATATTCATGTTATTAATAAACTTTCTATATAATTGTTACATTGGTATTGGTATTAACTATTAATTATAAACAATAAACATGCTATATCATAATACAGTTTCTCCTTATAAATACTGTTTAAATTTTTCAATACTTAGTGATACATTTTTATAAAAAAAAATACAAAATTTAGTTGAAGAACTTTTGAGAAAAGTATATTTCTGTTTTTAAAAAGTCATTTTAAGTTAATAATTCATCAAAAAGTAAAATATAATTTATATCTGATGAATTTTCTAAGAAAATTACTTTTACCCATAAATGAAAGTTTTTGTTCGTGGTATAAAAATAACTAAATGTATAATTATTAATTGTATATTCTTTAGTTCAAAGCACATGAAAGTATTGTGAAATTGTTCAACTATGAATATATAATATTAATCAGTGATTTATAAAATATGACAAATCTAAATCTATATAATATTAGTATATACTCGACACTACTATTCATATTAGTCATAAAAAAAAGGTTTTAATGCTTTTTGGTTAACTCAGAATCTTATTTCCAAAATGTTGTTTGTCTTAAACTTTGGTTTGAAATTTGTTTCCATACAGAATGAAACATAAGGTTTAATATAAACATTTTAATTTTATTTTTAGATGAATCAAAAAAGCGAGGTGGCGGCGGAGGCCGATGAGGTGGCGGCGGTGGCCGAAGAGGTGGCGGCGGCCGAAGAGGTGGCGGCGGCCGAAGAGGTGGCGGCGGCCGAAGAAGTGGCGGCGGCCGAAGTGGTCGAAGGCGCCGCTAGCCGCGGTCGTGGCCGTGGTCGTGGCAATAGCCGTGGCCACAACCGTGGTCGTGGCCGTGGTCGGTGTGGGATTCGGTTAGACGCCACCAGCAGCCAGGCACAAATAGTATGTACCTACTTCCAAACAAATAAGACTAATATGAAAATTGTCAAATCCAAATAATATTGGGATTTTGGATCATATTATGATCACTTCTTGTACTTAGTATCTAATTTCGACAGGCGCGGATCCAAGGGGGCCAAGGGGCGATAGCCCCGCCCGTAGACTCTGGTAAATTCTAGAATGTCTGTTTTTGGCAGCCGATAAAATGCATTATCTGGTTGATTACGTTTGGTACGTGTCCGTTTTTATCGGTCGCTGTCAAAGCGCTAATTGAACATTTAAACTTGTTTGGCACAATAAGATTATCTAGTTACGTCTTGTAGTACTTAGTACTTACCTACTTATTTTATTATTGACGATATTGTATGTAGTGATAATTTATTAGTAAAAATATACATTTAGTAGATATATTATT
Organism: Therioaphis trifolii; assembly: GCA_027580255.1. Classification (NCBI taxonomy): domain Eukaryota; kingdom Metazoa; phylum Arthropoda; class Insecta; order Hemiptera; family Aphididae; genus Therioaphis; species Therioaphis trifolii. Next base: position 13,974 of record JALBXZ010000309.1, read on the forward strand.
GGTACGATACGATACGCACACAGTCGCTGTGGCCGTCGTTAATCATGTATACCTATAGTGTATTATTATTTTATTTCCATTAATTTTACTATTCTAATTATTAACCTGACAAATATGAACCGAAAAAAATGAAATGATTTTTTAATGTTTTAATATTTTGTATAAAATGTTTTGTTTTTAATTATTATATTGCATGTAAAATTAATTAAACCTAAGAATTATTCACATTTTATTTAATTGATCTAATTGTACTAAAAAATTGAAATTTTAATAAAAATAGGTATTTACCCATTAGTTTATTACATATTATATTTACATTGTTTTATCAGACTTAGGTAGTTAGGTTGACATTTTATTCAAGATATGCATGCCCCCCGTAAATATGTTCTGGATCCGCGCCTGAATTTTGACAACAAATGATTCTTTTATAAAATATGTTATACACAATATTAGTAATATTTAGGTAAATAACAATACATAGGTACCTATAGAAAAAATTAATTTTTTATAACAGTTTGTAGTAAAACTTTAAATAATATAAAATACTTATAAGTTATAACAATATTAAAAAATCATCTAAAATGTAACATGAGATTTCAAGACCAAACCTAAAGGTTACTTAATAGCGTTACAACTGTTACATACATAGTATATCTGGTATTGCTCTGCCTAAATTAATATGATTTTTTATAAGTAGTCAACAAATACTTAGACTGTCTATAATATACTATCTACGTATAAAATAATATTAAGTATCAAATTTTTATACTTCATAATTCATTTCAAAATACTTCAAATTGAGGACAATATGTATATAAGAGAATTAAAAATATAAGATAACATTAATATTTATTCTTATCTTATACATTTTCCTAAAAACCTAAAAAAGCATTTATATGCCAAACAAAAATTTGCTTTACCATGAAACATATTTGTTCCTTCACTGCTATTTTTACAATTTAATCTAAAAAAAATTTCAATTTATACATGTCGTTCTGCCTTACTTATTACCATTGCTTTAATAGTAAACTTTCAAATTACCTAACATATAAAGTCATGATGATATAATATAAAAATGTTTTGTTTTAGATGTTTGAAAGTCATAGGGAGTTGCTCCGGCTGCTGGTGGCAACTTCTGGTGGGAGGCAGCCCCCCCGCCCCGGCAAGTGGCGGCGCCAAAAAAATGAAAAAAAATAAAAAAAAATAAAAAATGTTATTATTAAATTTGATTTATTCTATTCTTTATTCCTTTTCATTAGTGTTACAATCATTCGGTTCTGATTACACACGTATATGAACTTATAATTTTATTTGGTACAATTTTTGTTAAATTTGAACATGTAAGTCAAACCCTATTGTATCATGAGGGTTGACCAATTTGCTTGCAAGGTTCTGTCTGTTGTTAGTTTTAAACTATTCAGAAACTTAGTTTCATGTTCAAAAATTCATAATTTGATATCTACTATTTTGATAGATTATTAATTCAAAATTATAAACATTAATTACATGAAGTTTTGATTGAATTTAAGGAAAAGATTGCTTGGAATTAAATGAAAATAACATATGTACACAATAATTATTTATTTTTCTTTGAAAATCTTCTATATGTAGAACCTTATCATGGTAAATTGTTTGATATATTGTCCTTATAGTAGGTACACTAAATAAAAGTAAGTATTAGAACCTTTTTTGACTATACTGTCATTGCTAGCATCACCGAGTACCGAGGATACTCTTGTTTATTGTATTAAATTTTGTAGAAATTATAAATTATATCTCCATTAATATAATTCTGAGTAAATTTCCAGTGTTATATACTGGGAGGTTACTAGGAGGGTAATCTTGGCTGGATCTAGGATTTTTTATGGTTAGTACTAGTTTACTATAATAATAGTTCTTAGGTAATAATTATGGAGAAAAGTACAATTTTGATGCAAATTATCTGTTAAATGTATTAATCATTTATAATTTTTAATAAAAATACACAGATTGGTGTGACTTCAGCTTTCAATCTTCCCCTAGATCTGTCACTGATTGTAATAGTCTGCTATATATCATTTATTGTCAAACAGTGGATTACTAGAAAAAAATATTGTCACATTAAAAAATTGTTAATATACAATATTTTATCGTATTATACTTATGTACACTATTGTAGGTCAATTGTTATAGTCTAATATATAATATCTAGTATACATTTTTTTTTTTTTGATAGATCATAATAAAAGTAATAGATATCTATTTTAGGTCTATTTTATAAACCAAAAAAATATTTAATAATAATATAATTATACAAATAAATAATTAATTTCAAACAAATTATAAACACGAATATTAAGATCAATGATGAATACATGTCATATAAAAAAAAAAAAATGGTCATTTTAACACTAATAATTAATGTTAATCAATGTACAATATTTATTTAATTTTTTTTATAGTAATTTATACTTGAATTTTAATCTTAGTTTGAAATATGAAACAAATCAGTGCACTGATATAACTTAGTTTATACTATGTGTTTACTATACTTATGAATAATAATTACACCAGTATGCAGTTCTCAAATTGTTTGTTCATAAGTCAAATTATAAAAAATAAAAATAACACTTAATAAATAAAAAATTATGGTAAAAATTAAGTTTTTTTTTAAAAAATGTAGAAAATTATATTAGGGGAATGTGGAGATCTGTGTGAAGGGTGTGATATGAGATATAAGGAGCATTAGTTATGAGTGAGGATTTTTGATCGGATCACTTAAATTTTTTAAAATTAAGTTAATTTGTATAATGTATTTGCCACTTCTGTTCTCAATACAAGTGCTGGCCAATCGTACCCAGCTTTTTATCTACTTTATTTCTTTTTCGGTAGTATTATTATGAGTTGCAATTATAACATTTAAAATAATAAGTAATACTAATTAGTAGGTTACTATATTATATACTAACTAATTATAAAATCAATACTTTGAGTAGGTAACTAAATAAATATCTTATTACCTAAAATAAATTGTGTAATGTCAATTGCTTGAAAGCATTGATTGAATTCCTCCCTTTGTATTATAATTTAATACACATTCATCTATCATAATGTTGTGAGGTATCATGGTTGTTGTGTCTTGCATACTTATTGCTTTGCTCATGACATAATTCAAACAAATTATTGAAAAATCAGACAATTGACTACCTACCTACGCAAAAATACTCCAAATGATTTGGTGGAACACAAAACAAATCCTGAACATTAAGAAATTTTCTACAAACAATATTAGATAATGCTTTCATTATGTTGAACAATATATTCTACAATTAAAATTGATTCATCATCAGACATGCAACAATTATTAGGAGCTCAAGAAGTTAAAATACATTTTTCAGTTTTAATTTTTTTATATGAATCACTTCTCTATTTCGAAGTTGTACAAAAGGCTGAGAATTACTTTTAAGCTTTGTTTTAATGGTTTGAAAATTATTTTCAAATGGAAAAGCACTACATTTTTATACGTCATTCAATATTTAATTCGTAATTAGATATATGTCTATGATTCTATTGTAGGGAGTTCGTTTTAATTATACAAATCAGGGCTTGGAACCGAAATTAAAAATACCGGTATTCGAACCGGAACCTTTAGAAAATATTGGAACCGGAACCTTACCAGAACCCCTAATTCGATTTTTTCAGAACCTAAACCGTAACCGGTACCGATATTTGTTAGTAACGTTTTTACGGTTTTTTCCGGTTCCAAATAGGTTCCTATGTTTATATTTATTTAAAAATTGGTTTGATTTTTAAATGATTTATTACATTCTATAATTTACAAATGTTTCAGAAAATGATATATGATATATATATTATATATAAAAATATATAAATAATTTATAGCTTATCTTGGACCCATCGTCCCATCGTCATTTATCACGAATCATGGGGATCACCTATGGATAAAATCTATTTATAGTTTTGTTTTGATAACAACGTTTGACTGTTGACTTGTAAAATATTATTTCCTTATAGTTATTATCAGATTATTATTATGATATACAAATTTAGGTTTAAGTTTAAATATCATACACTTTCGCTGTTATTTTATCTAACAAAAGAAATGAAAAAAAATATATACATCAATGTATCATAATATACATTACACATAATAAAAATAAAATTATTTGTTGTTCCAAGTAAAATGAAAATGTTTGATACCAAAACATCGCAAATAAAATCTATTATTATTTATTAATCAAAAACCAGCGGGTATTGAGCTATGAGCATTGAGTAATACAGACCGTTTGGTGTTTTAGTTATCCGTATCACGTTTGTCTACGATACGTAAGAAAATCTAAGTTTTAATACTTCTATAAGTATTATATTTGTGACTGTTCAGTGTTCAGTGTTTTTTTTTTCAAATTTCCATTGAGAAAATGGGTCGTCTAACCGAGTCTATCATATATACATATTTTACGTATAATAAGGAATGAAACAATTCAATATGTAAAAACTGCAATTGTAAAATAAAGGTAAGTTTTATAAGTACACATTCGTACACAGTAATGCTAAAATTAACGAAAAAAAATACCATATAATACACTACAAATAGTTAACTTTTGAGTTATTTGTAAAAATGTACGACATTGGTAAGGCGTGTGATGTGAACTACCGATCACCTTAAGGTTTAGTGCAAGTATAATATTTGAAATAAAACAAAATGTATAATTACCTACCTATTCATATAATATTATTAAAATTCATATTTTTGATATCGTTTAAAACAGGCACCTATAATAAATTATTAGTATGTAATTCAATAAGATAATCTTGTTTTGACTACAAAAAAAATTATAAACTAATTAATTAACAAAATATAGGTTAAATTTATATTTAAAAAATTATGATTATCTACTACATTATTAGTATATACTTTATCAAATATACCTACACTTTTTATATCATCTAAATTCTATAATATAATGCATGATTAAATTGTTGCTATTTGTGATTGAGTGGAGTACCTAATTACCAATATTTAATATAATTGTGATGTTATAGATTTCCATTAGTTCGTTTTTCTTAAGATCTTAAATTTTAATATTGACTATAATCATTCTATTGAATGTGTAGCCTTGCTTACAGGATTTACGGAATGTTCAGAATTGTTATGACCCGGTAGATCACATGCTTAACCGACGAGAAATATACCAATTATTTGTTTAGTATTATCAGAATCAATGGTTTTATTTTAAAAAAACATTTTTATTAGTTACATACTTTATTTTGAGTATTAAAATTAGCTTGTAAATTATTTATCATTATTACAGGGAAAGCATGGAACTAATTTAATTTTTAGAGATAATTAAGTGTCAAATTATGATTTACAGGTAGTAGGCACTACTACTTAGTACTTATGATTTGTAAAAATTCAAATTTTTGTTAGAGATAATATTAAAACTAAAATTGAAAGTATACACTCTTGAAAATTATCATTTGAATTTTAATCTATAATTATTATTTAATTTAATCTATATAACATAAAATAAACCTTAGTCTATTCAATTATATTATGTATGATATATGAGGTTCTTACCTACTTCCTATCTACATAATTTTTAATTTTTTTTTTCAAAAAAATATTTTGTAGGTACCTTTAAAAAACCGTTATTTACCGGAACCAGAACCGGAACCTTAATTTTGTAATTTTCATAAACCGGAACCGTAACCGGAACCGTAATTGATTTTTATTCAAAAACCGAATGGAACCGAACCGAAAAAACCATTTAGGTTCCAAGCCCTGATACAAATAAAAATATATTGACTTTTTAACTTTCACAAATAATTGTAGTCCATTATTTGTTACTGTCTCACTACACCATTGAAAGTTAACATTCATTTACTCAGCTATTTTTTGGAAAAAAAAATATATGGTGAACAGGTGAAACATATCTCTGCTCTTAGGTAGGTAGTATATTTTGCTGGGTGTGATCAATGGATAACTTCTAAACTCATATTAATCGCCGTCAATTTTAAATTCTCTTCTTTTATTATCAAATCTAATTTATTGTACAAAAATTGTACAGATGTAGATATTATTTTCTGAATAAAAAACAAACTATGCTAAAATTGGCATAGTAACATGAAGAGACATTACGTGCCAGTGGAGATACCTAAAGATAATGTGAATATGTGATCATCAATTCAGTAGGAACTAGGAAGTTATGTTTAAATGTATTGTATGCAATTTATGAATATATTATATGTCTATGGTTATTGCGTTATTGGCCTCCAAAAGAGGAGGCCTTAAATCAAAAATTGGTGAACATGGGCAGTCGACTACCTAACCTACTATACTAATACACCTAACTATATTTAAGATGACACTTACGTCGAACTACAATTGAATACATGATATCAGTTAATATTATATATAAATATTCCATCAAATTATATTAGAGGGTATTTTTAATGTTGGTAATTTAATACAAGTAGATGTGTACCTACACATTTTTTTCCCAAGATGCAATATTGAATTGCAGCTACTAACCAAATGCTAGTTAAAAAATATGAAATTGCATTAAGAAAGTCTTCACGAGTCTAAAAACTTTTGTTGAGATTTACTGGTTTTTAAAGTCATCTTACATGAATGCTATCTAGTGAGTATATTTTTAATCTCAAAAACTTCATTCTGATGGAATAATTTAAATAACAATATCATGGTGTTGTGGTATCACATATTGAAAACAATGTGTTTTATATTCACATCATAATAATTTCAAATGAATAGGTACAATAGAATATAAATATTAATATATTTAAAAATAATTTGTTGTGTTGGGTATGTGGTGCATGTACAAAGAAAAATATGAATGCAGTTGTTGAGTCAAATTTACGATTTTCGAACTTTTTTGGAACGTAACAAAAATGGTTAATCATGAAATAAGTGACTTTCGGTATGGATTTTGAGATGAGGTCATTCTGTTGTATAGAATATAGATTAAATTAATCTCTGTAGACTGTAGTCTGTAATCTGTATATATCTTACATAAATATATAAAAATTATATATCTATGGTATCTTTCTAATATTTAATATTTATGGTGGTTTCAGGTTTGTCAGTGGAAAAAACAACTGTCCGTGTACTTAATATTATTAAAATCGACTAAATATAAGACGATTAAAATAAATATAAGCATAATGAATTATGTTGGTAACGTCATTGGAATGGTTTGATCAATTTGGTGTTACTATTCAGTATTTTCCTTCTGAACTGTTGTGTATACCATAGTTTATTGTGGTAAGTACTAAGTTGCTATACGCAAGTGGTAAGGTGTAATGCCGTACTCATTATTAATATTTTATAATTGTATCATCAGTGTGTAGTTTGTGCTACTTATATCTTTTACCTGTTTTATGATTCGTGTACCAAATGTCACAGTCACGTGGTTAACTTTTATAAACTGTTTTTATGAGTATCTTGCTATTGTTTATTACATTGTAATCTTGACTTAATTTTCGATTCCATTTTATCCATTTTCATGTAGTCGAAGATGCTTCGTACGATTGCTGGTTAAATCTCATCTGCTGCCACTATTACATAGCCAAGGATAGCCGATAGGGATTTTGATCCTATCTGCTCCAAGATTACCGTTCATAATGGTGTACTGATGAAAGTATTTCCCATAATATAGTGAGTAGACAATAAATATACGATACATAATACTTTATGCCTCTATTATAGAAAATGATCTATGACAAATTAATGTAGGCTAAATATTACTTGTAGAAAAAAAATGCACCAACATTTTTTGTTTCCTTTTTTATAGACTTGAATTATTACTGATAGTTTGAAACTGTCAAGTATTTCACTGGTGTCTTTAATATTATTAATAATATGTAGTAATGGGTAGAGTGCAGATTCATAAAACAATTTATTAATTTTAGTGAATATTTTATCATGTCCAGGTGCTGTACCTCCTGATAAGGAACATATTAAATTTTATGTTCTTTTGTATTAGTTTTTCTCATGAATAGTGACTGTACATATTTTATTTTAGGGTCTTTTAATTTGGTATCTGTTTGTTTGTTCTCTAGATTAATTAGGTACATTACTAGTTGTTTGCGAAAAATATTTATTAAAATGTTCTGCTATATAATAGAATGTTAAATTTTAATTTATTAGTTGGCCCTTGGGTTGCTACATTGGTTGTGCTCCATATACGTTTAGGGTTATTATTATATTGTTTTATTTTATTGCTATAGTAAAGGTATTTAGCATTGTTTAGAATATTATTTAAATTATTTCTATGGAGTACTATTACCATTAGGAGATGTGTACAAGGACATGATACAGTAATTTAAATTATTCAAATATACCGGTGTAATTAATCAATTAGCATCAGTGAAAATATGTTCAACATAAGATGATGTACAATCAATTGTCTCTAATAAAAACTACTATTCCATTTTTTGTTTGTTATTATTAACTGTGTGTATTAAACTATATCTATTTAGAAACATATATTTTAGGTCTATTTGGGTGCCTAACCAAGCTTTCGAAAGTGATATTAAATGAGTCTTATTATTAATTTCAGAAAGAAGATATTGGAGATCTATATGTTTTTTATACACTTGTAATGTTCATATGTATGAAATTAAAATTATTGCAATTAAGGTCTTTAAATATGGTATTTAATTGATGAACTTGCTGTTTTTTTATTTTGAAACTGATTTATTAGAAAATTGTTCAATAAGATATTATCATTTATCACAGTAGAGTTATTTGGTTATTATGTTTGTGATCAAATGATACCGATTTTTATGTATACACAATTGTTCTTGTTATGCAATAGTATATTTTTTTATAATGATGTGACTATTACTACTGTATTATAACTATCACTTTGTATATAGTAATTATTATAGTTAAATATCTGAATATATGTGTTTTAGTGTGCGATATAATACCCAATAACAGTCGAACAGGAGTTTGGGAGATTACAATTGATTGTGATTACTATTAGATTAATATCCATACATTTTAATGAGGTAATTATAATATTTAGTGTATAAGTGTTTGGGAAAGATGATATATATACATATCAAACAGCCCTGTAAAAGCATGCAATAATGCTTTCTTTACATTTAAAACAGTTTTCCATAATTTGAAATATTAAAATTATAAATACTTGTATAAATAGGTTATCTGAATATATATTTTTATATTTATAAACAATTATTCATTGAGTGTAACCAATTTACAGATTGGTCAACGAGTCAACAAACGACTAAAACTAAGTAGATTTTATGTGAATAGGTATATCTTTAATTATGAGTCGTAAGGTTAATATTTATAAGTGATGAAAAAGAAATATGCAAATGCATGTAAATCCAGGCCCTAATTATAATTTTACCCTACAGTTATTATGTACCTATTACCTATATACTTAACGTATACTACATTTTTATATTTTAGGCCCAATTATGTGTTCTTGGATCTTAAAATAACAATTGGACCTTATCAATGGATGAAAATTAATTGGATGACATTGTGGTCAACTGTTGTGACTGTTGTGTGTATTGAAGCAGTGATAAAGTCTACGGAAACAAGTCATCAATATCCTTTTAATCATTTTAAGCGCTGTTAACAACTGACATATTTGTACCAAAAACCTTAAATCATAGACAAGTAGCAGAAATGGAAATCTTTTACAAATTATTTTATATAATAATTATGTACAACACTACAGCGAATGACTGATGAACATTTCAAATTTCAAATTTTTTTCAATTTCCATATCTGCATGGTCTGGTATTATGTGAATGTCACACATATTTATCGAACATGGGCTGGTCATAATGAACCATATCTATTACAGTATTGATAATAGACTTTATTACGCTTTCTCGATAGTTATAAGGATAACATGTATATTAGTTTTCAGTGTTATATTAGACTGTGAATTTTATGGTAGTATAGGATATAATTTTTTCTTACTATTCACATATATATATATATATATATATTTTAAAAGAATTATTGTTTTAAGTTGAATTAATTTCTTCTTTTAATAAAATGATATTATTCCTTAGAATATAAAGTAGTATTAATATGTATTTAGAAAATAGAAGTACCAAAAATTAACAAATAAAATATATTCTTTAGCATTAATTTTAAATAATTTATAAGCTGTACATCCTTGACCTCTTTATGAATAATTTTTATAACATTATTTCTAGCTTATTTTGCTTATTTTATTTTTATATTGACATAGCATTTTATATAAAAACATATTGAATGAATTATAATAATAGTTTTTATTTCAAAAAATATTTATATGTTTTTTACATTTTGCCAATTATGTTCTTTTAAAAAAAAAGTTATTAAATAATATATTAAATGAATTATTAATTTGTTTTTATTGTAAATAAGTTAATAATTGGATAATTTAAAAACATATATATTTTGTATAATGCACTAACTTACTCAAAATACATTTAGAACATTAAATTTCCAAAATAATGGTCCATTTTATTGAACATGTGTATATCATAAAATATTTTAACAGGGTATAATGAATTGTAGGTACGATTGAATTGAATTAAATTTAAGACAATGATTATAAACTTTTAAGAAATAGAAAATAAGCTTTGGATGAACTGATTTTTGTTAAGATATTTACATTTATAAATTTTTGTAATCTATTGAACGCGCGCGCGCGCGCGTGTGTGTGTGTGTGTGTGTGTGTGTGTGTGTGTGTGTGTGTGTGTGTGTGTGTGTGTGTGTGTGTGTGTGTGTGTGTGTGTGTGTGTGTGTTAACCATATTCCACACTTATTAGGATATATATTTTAAAATGTAATAATATAGTTCAGGCCCTAAATTTACAGTCTTATATAACAAAATAAAGTTTATATTTTAATGATGTATATTTTTTTTTTCAGTTTGAGTTACTAATTCGCGAGCCTCAAGGAACATTTAATCTGATTTTATTGTTATATATATATATACTAAATAATTAGTTTTAATTTTAAATAAATTTGATAATTAAGTTTTTAACAGTTTGAGTGTTTTATTTTTTATTTTAAGTGTGTTGTTTTTTTTTAAGCTTCTGTAGTGTTTTGTAGTATTTACCTTGTTTCCTTTATTTTCCTTTCATTAGTTGGCGTCATTGGCTATATCATTACAAGTTAGCAGTGATATAGTTATAGTGATAATACCACACCAGAGCGTATACAAAAGTATTGTGAACTCTAATATTTTTTAAAGTTGGTATTTATATAGATATAGACTTTATAGTCCTATAGTACCACCAGAGTGTATACGAAAGTATTGTGAACTCTAGTCATTATTAAACTCTTTCCTTTTATTAATGGTAAAACCAGATCCAGAGTGTATACGAAAGTATTGTGAACTTTTAACTGATTTTTAGTACTATACGTTTTAGTACATTATATTACTCATTTATTACAATAAACAAAAAGTAAAAAAAGAAGTTGATAAAACTTTTATTCTTATAAATTTAATATATTTACTCAGTAATTGTATTGAATTAATTATTTATTCAATTTAGTGTTGCTCATTTATACATTTATTTGATATTTTTATATAATATTCAAAGAATTTATAAATACATTACATTAGACAAATATTCTTAAATTTCACTGTAAAATGTCTCAGAACAAAGATTTTCCTATTGATCAATCAATAATAGAATTTTCTGCTAATAATTTTGTAGACAGTGAAGAAAACGTGAAAATATTTTCACAAAAGAATAACCCACTATGTATAAAAAAAGCTAATTTGCAAGACAATCTACAATCTGTAGCTGATTATATTATTTCAAAATACCCTTCTATATTAGACAATAATGTAAAAGTTTCTGACCTGAGAATTTTTGATATTTGCAATCAGGTATTTAAGGTAGAAACTTATAAATTACGAAATAGCATTGCAAAGGCATTATCAAGAGACACGTCGACACTGTGTAAATTAATAAGAGGCAATAGTAGTGAAATTACAAACAATATGATCATACAAAATGATTGTGTTGAGAACTCTAGGTGTTCCTCAGAGGTTGTAGCTGAAATATGTAATGTTAGAAAATGTGCTAAAAATCCAAAAAATGTAATGCGTTTACGGAGGCAATGTAAAAAAGTCACATTAAATGAAACATGTAAGACTGCTTCTTTACCAGAAGGTGAAGATTTGTACTCTGTTATTAGTGAACCTGGAAAGGAGATCATATGTAATGTTACACGTGAAAATGAAATGGACGTTGAACAACTTGAAAATATGTAGTAAGTCAAATGACACAAATAACCCTCATTTTAACTATGTTACTATTAACACCTTTAGTGTGAGTAATAATAACAGTATTCAAAACAGTAGCTGTGGTGAATTAGATTTTTTATTAAAAGATAATACAGATTTGAAAAAAGTAACAACAATTGTTAATTCTAATTTTGATACAAATAGTACTGACCTTTCTCGTACTGTACACACAGAATTTGTGCCAAAACACACTTCTGAACAGTATGCAAACATATCAAATGAAAGTGAATATATATGGATGATTGGAGATGTACAGCTTCATAGTACTCCAAAAAGACCAAAAAGTATAGGCAGTGAAAATAATTCTCCGTGCAAAAGGTTAAACAAAAAATCACCAAATGTAATACCTAGTCCTCTAAGAGATGCTTATTTCAAAAGAACCCCTGTCAAGGGTGGTGTGATACTACCATTGAATACAAAAAATAATTATTTACTGAATATTAGGTATAACCGTAAAGAGAATGACTTCAAAGAGTTTTCATTTTTGGAAGGTAAATTAAGGTTTACTAAAAGAGAGTGGTCTAATATGGTATACCAAAATGAAAAAGGTCAAACGCGATTGCAAACTGCTAGATATCCAATAATGTTCAGAAAGCGCATGAAAACAGTAAACAATACATGTGTAATTAATGCTAAAATGGTAAAATATTTCAAACATCATTGCAACGTTTACATGTAATGTAGCCATCCGGGATGTAAAACTTTTAAAATTAAAGTACAGACATTGACGAATGATACAACCTTAGGGACTGTGTATAGTTCAGGTTTGAATTATTATCACAATCCTGCAGATGATGGTCTCACAAACCATGTTAAAGGATTCCAACGCGATTTGGTAAAAGAAACACTGAAAACAACTAAAGCATTTGCCTATAAATCGGGCACCATTGATATGGCATCACCTACTCAATTGAAATGTGGTAATTTGCAGGACATCAAGTCCGACGAAGTAGTTAGAAAAATGAAATCAGAATCCATAACTGCAGATGATTATGATAAAGATGATTTTCTTGATATGTTATTAATGTTCAATGACAAAGAAGACGATTATGTAAAGCATGTCGGTTTACCATCTATTCACTGTTACAGTTCAGAGCAGCTGAAAATATTAAAAAAAGTCATAAAAACTAGACAAACAGCAACTGGATATTTGGATGCCACTGGTTCAATAGTAAGAAAAGTTGATAAATGTAGTAAGAGGGTTTTGTATTATGCTTTAGTTGTAAATGCCCCATTACCTAGAAATACTAGTGTTACATGTCCTGTACTTGAAATGATTAGTTCAGCTCATGACATAGTGGCGATTTCACAATGGCTAAATGCTTATAAAGCATTCGTATTAAAACACAAGTTAATTTGGCCTGTGTTTTCAAATATAGTCACCGATTTCAGTTATGCACAAATGAATGCTTTATGTATAGGATGGAATGGATTTATTTCTATATTCGATTATCTGAACTGGTGTTATAAAGTATTGGTAGAAAACCATGATGGATCAGGTGTAACAATCATAAACATTTGTGTGAATCATTACACTAAAATCATTGTAAATCATGTATACACATATTTCCAGTCAACAACAAACAATAATACATTGCAAGAAAAAAATAAAAGAAATGATATTATTGATTGGATATGTTTGCTTTTCAACATGACAAATTTGGAAGATATTGATAAATGGTTCAGATTATTTTCAATTATATTACTGTCGCCCACTGTGACCGACGAATGCACATTTGCAATTAGGTTGATGAGAGCAAATTGTAATGTCGATTATCAATTGAAAAATGAATTGTACAATGATGACCAAAACTTTTTAGATGAGATAAATAAATTCTTATGTGAATCTTTAATAAGTAACTCTAGGATGTACTGTAAATTTCAGTTAATAAAAGAAAAGGTTAAATCCAAAATTCAACTAGATGATACAAAGAGTGAATACAAAATGAATGGCTATCTAGAAGAGTCATATTTACAAGAGTTTACAAATAAGTTTATACCATTTATAGCATTATGGACACCCATTATGAATACCAAAGTAGGCAATGGGGTTGAAAATCGCCAGAGTAACAGCGAGTAACAGAGCTACAGTTGAAGCTTACTTTAAAAAATTAAAAAAGGACATGCTAAATGGTGATTGCAGACTGAAATGCAGTAGTTTGGTAAAAACAACGAAACACTACAACCTTAATGTTCACAAACAAACAAAATATACAATAAGGAGAAAAAGGTGTACGCGAGTACTAGATTTTGAAAGCAAATCTAAGCAACTGAGCCTGAAACCAAGAATGGAATCTTTAAATGAAAATCATCTTGAGGTTCAACTGACAATAAGTCGATGAAGTTCAATCTTAATAATGAGTCTTTACATAATGGCGAACAAAAAGATAAAACCAATGGTCCACTTCAGTCTTTTAATGATAAAGATCCAAAAAAATCGGTTTCAACACCAGGCAGTCATAAATCTCCAATCAGCCTACAGACAGCTATGATGGAACTTTATGAAAAAAGTAAACAACCAAAAGATCTGACTTACTACAAAAGACCTAGAAAACTTAAAGATTACGTGGTAGGATCTTATGGTTTTATACCCACTGATGAGACCAATAGAGTTATGAAAGAATTATACTTTTCTGATTTTGACACATTATCTGGAGAAGGTTGGTTGAGTAACTTTCTAATAGATATTTGTTTAGCATCAAAAGCACAAATAGACGGTCTAAAAGACATACAAATTCTATCCTGCAATACTATGATTCAGTTTCAAAGAGAAAAAAAAGAAATTAGTGCAAAACATGACAAACTAATTACTTTGAAACATGATTGTATGGTGATACTGCCATGGCTGGTTGGTTGTTCTTATTGGATTATTGCATTCATTGATTTCAGAGCTAGACAGTGTTACATCATGGATCCATTAGACCCATATGATATCGATGGACGGATATCAAAAAACCGTTTTAAAGAATTAACAGATGCATTGAAATCAAATGTCAACTTTGATAATGAAAGGGATTTTCTTTTAGAATTTATTGCATGTCCTTTTGTTAATGTACCAAAACAAGCAGATGGATTTAATTGTGGTGTGTTTGTATTATATTACGCCTTTACAATAATGAACAAGTCTAATTTCAGTTTACAGTTTGACAAAATTGGTTATAGAGATTACTTAAAAAAATATCTTCTAGCTAATTCTGAAGACATGACAAATATATGTCTCTACTGTAGCCATCATTCTGACAAGCATCGCCCTCACATAAATGATCTATGTGTAGAATGGGTATCTTGCACTTCTTGTTGTAGGTGGGCTGCAATCAAATGCATTCCTGTAGAAGATAGAATTGAAAATTATGAGACTAATGATTTTTTTTGTTTACTCTGTAAAAAGTAACTAAATTGAATAAAACCTAATAAAGGTATCTGTTTACGTAAAAAGTGTTTGACAAATTGTGAACTAATGAAAAATAATTGTGATTTTTCATATGACATTATATTATATGATAAATATGAGGCATATGAATACGGTAAAAATTATTCAAATTATTTATGACAAATATGTAAAACTTACTAATCAATGTGTATTGAATAAGTTTACACAATATCCCTCTACAGCGCTATTGTCAATAACAACCATGATTGACACTGACTTTACATTTGAATAGGATTATGGAATAAGCATTATTGAACAAGTCTCTGATCTATTAAGATAATAAATTTTTATTAGTAAAATTAAATTTTTTTCTGACTATTGCTGTTAAAATGGAAATAAACAAAATAATACTAAGGAAGGTTCAAATTGTAACTACTATTCTCTTATTTAAACATTTATAATATGTCACTAGTAATTTGTGGAAAAAATAATCCAAGTTTAAGTGGACTAGACCTACGATGGGAAACCACTTAAAATAAAATGCGCTGAAGCAGTACCTCAGGTTTTGATTAATAGAACTAAGGTGGTGTGGAAATCAGCTAAAATATGAAAATATGATAATTGTTTTATTTATTGTATATCATTTAAATTGTCTGTACTATTAGGTTACAACTACGTATGGCTATTAAAATATTAGAATTAATTTACCTTTTATCAAACTTACAGCAAAGAACATTCATTAACTGTTATATGAAATTGATTATATGCAGATAAATTATCACAATTTATAAAATTATACAATAGGTTTTAACTTTACCTACAAGTGGACAGGTTAAGTATTATTTTCACTGTAGTTTTAGACAAAATCTTCATAAGTACTGAATTTTTCTTTATGTTTTTAAACTTGAATTTTTAGATTTTTATTTTGAATTGCTTTTTTTCATAATCCATTCCCAAATGTCTAAGCCTTTCTTGGATTTCCAAAAATAATTTGTAATAAAGCACCAATTGAGTTAGCATTTAATAATTTTCATTTCATTGGACATTGACAAAGGCTGTAATTAATGGTAACTAGTGATCATGGGATGTTATGTAAGGTCAATATCTAAAATGACATAAACATTTAAGCAAATAATGTAGGATAATTAATATATATTGATACATACTAGAACTGGTAGAAGCTAGGATTGATATATGAACGTCAGGGCTGGAAGTACATTGGCAGTTCTAAATCTAAAATGATATAATTTATATTATACATTTAGGCTGACATGTTATGTATCAATTATTGATGGATTATAAATAGGTATATTGATACATTTTGTACTTGTAAATACTAAATGCCAGGAATGAAAGCATAATTTCTTGGGTACCTACCCGCTTAACAAGTAAGTTCAGGCAAAAAATGATCTTCGCATATCTTGTAAGATAGCAAGTAGAATTTCATTTAATAATCATAATTGCTCAGAATATTAATTTTAAAAAAAAAACCAAATAACAACACATTAAACATGCAATGCAAATTAAAAAATTTAAGCTGTAATATAAATATTCTACTTACGAATGAAAATATTTATCTGAACCCTTTGTAGGTATAAAATTTATGATAAACCACACATAATATCCTTTTCATTGTAAATCAAAATGTCATGGTCACAGTATTCAATATAACAATATACAAAAGCACTCAGTGGAGTGTAGACACTAGACGTTATAAACTTATAACTTTATTCGAAAGTAAAATCATAGAAATTAGAATGTAAATATTGATATTGATAGTTTATAACTTGATAACCACGGTCCACGATATAATAATTAAAATCATGTGAACATAATAAAATATTACTATATAGTATTTTATAACATAATTGAATCACAGAATAAGTTAAATTTAATCAATTTTGTGATTACATCTTCATAATCGTCATAATAATACAGTACAAGCAGCTGTGGCACAGAATAGATTAAGCTTATTCTGTGGCTGTGGTACATAACGACAGACGTAGTATATTATGTTATCACGGCTGTAGATAGTACTATCTACATTATTTACAGCCGTGTATCATGAATGTTAAACTTAGATCGGATAGATTAGAGAGCCTATATAGTATATAGGCTCTCTAGGTTAGATCATATACAATTATCATATTTCGTATACATGTATATTATGATCTAAATTCTAAGATGTTAAACAACCGTCAGTAAACACCATTGGTTTATGTTACGCGAATACTATGTGCCATGTGATATGTTCTCTCGCATGGTGTACGTGTATTGGTGTGGATGAACATATTTATCTGCATCGTGCATTCGTGCAGCGTCTACTAATCACGATAATGATAGATGATAATATCTATTAGATATGGTATTATAGACTTAGCAAAGCTAACCTTAGCCTTAGATCCGATAGATAGCTCTTTAAGGATTACTTATAAAATCTGTAAATACCAATAATTATTTTAATAACCGGGAAAGGATTAATTCATCCGAATTCATATTTTAAAACAGTCATTTGGTTGTAGGCTCCAAAACTCCAATACAATATGCATATATCAAACATTATTTGTACCTACAAATATTCCAATTCTTCAATTAATATTACACACATCTCTAGAGATATAGTGGAATTATAAGAAATTATATTAAGTAGATACCTTTCTATATACGTATAACATGCACAAATATGTAAGTAGGTACCAACTACATACTATATGTGCCCATCTGTTGGGAGCATAAAGCTCCCTAATACCAAAAATCATATCTCCGTTTCTGGCTCCATCAAGACTCAGTTTTACCGCGTATCGTGCCCCGTGTTTTATACCGTTATGTCGTTTCGACTACTCAATTTCAAAATGCGATATCTCGAAATCTGTTCGCGTGTTATCTTAGATACTTAAGGGACAGCTTCCTTGTGTGATTTGCTATTAGATTGTATCAAGTCCGGGCGTGGACACCCTCCGGATCATGTCTCAAAATCGGTTTCAAAAACTCAGTTTTACCGCGTATCGTGCCCCGTGTTTTATACCGTTATGACGTTTCGACTACTCAATTTCAAAAT
Organism: Therioaphis trifolii; assembly: GCA_027580255.1. Classification (NCBI taxonomy): domain Eukaryota; kingdom Metazoa; phylum Arthropoda; class Insecta; order Hemiptera; family Aphididae; genus Therioaphis; species Therioaphis trifolii. The sequence goes on from JALBXZ010000309.1 coordinate 32,719, forward strand.
GCGATATCTCGAAATCTGTTCGCGTGTTATCTTAGATACTTTAGGGACGGCTTCCTTGTGTGATTTGCTATTAGATTGTATCAAGTCCGGGCGTGGACACCCTCCGGATCATGTCTCAAAATCGGTTTCAAAAACTGAGTTTTACCGCGTATCGTGCACCGTGTTTTATACCGTTATGACGTTTCGACTACTCAATTTCAAAATGCGATATCTCGAAATCTGTTCGCGTGTTATCTTAGATACTTTAGGGACGGCTTCCTTGTGTGATTTGCTATTAGATTGTATCAAGTCCGGGCGTGGACACCCTCCGGATCATGTCTCAAAATCGGTTTCAAAAACTCAGTTTTACCGCGTATCGTGCCCCGTGTTTTATACCGTTATGACGTTTCTACTACTCAATTTCAAAATGCGATATCTCGAAATCTGTTCGCGTGTTATCTTAGATACTTTAGGGACGGCTTCCTTGTGTGATTTACTATTAGATTGTATCAAGTCCGGGCGTGGACACCCTCCGGATCATGTCTCAAAATCGGTTTCAAAAACTCAGTTTTACCGCGTATCGTGCCCCGTGTTTTATACCGTTATGACGTTTCTACTACTCAATTTCAAAATGCGATATCTCGAAATCTGTTCGCGTGTTATCTTAGATACTTTAGGGACGGCTTCCTTGTGTGATTTACTATTAGATTGTATCAAGTCCGGGCGTGGACACCCTCCGGATCATGTCTCAAAATCGGTTTCAAAAACTGAGTTTTACCGCGTATCGTGCACCGTGTTTTATACCGTTATGACGTTTCGACTACTCAATTTCAAAATGCGATATCTCGAAATCTGTTCGCGTGATATCTTAGATACTTTAGGGACGGCTTCCTTGTGTGATTTACTATTAGATTGTATCAAGTCCGGGCGTGGACACCCTCCGGATCATGTCTCAAAATCGGTTTCAAAAACTGAGTTTTACCGCGTATCGTGCACCGTGTTTTATACCGTTATGACGTTTCGACTACTCAATTTCAAAATGCGATATCTCGATATCTGTTCGCGTGTTATCTTAGATACTTTAGGGACGGCTTCCTTGTGTGATTTGCTATTAGATTGTATCAAGTCCGGGCGTGGACACCCTCCGGATCATGTCTCAAAATCGGTTTCAAAAACTCAGTTTTACCGCGTATCGTGCCCCGTGTTTTATACCGTTATGACGTTTCTACTACTCAATTTCAAAATGCGATATCTCGAAATCTGTTCGCGTGTTATCTTAGATACTTTAGGGACGGCTTCCTTGTGTGATTTACTATTAGATTGTATCAAGTCCGGGCGTGGACACCCTCCAGATCATGTCTCAAAATCGGTTTCAAAAACTCAGTTTTACCGCGTATCGTGCCCCGTGTTTTATACCGTTATGACGTTTCTACTACTCAATTTCAAAATGCGATATCTCGAAATCTGTTCGCGTGTTATCTTAGATACTTTAGGGACGGCTTCCTTGTGTGATTTACTATTAGATTGTATCAAGTCCGGGCGTGGACACCCTCCGGATCATGTCTCAAAATCGGTTTCAAAAACTGAGTTTTACCGCGTATCGTGCACCGTGTTTTATACCGTTATGACGTTTCGACTACTCAATTTCAAAATGCGATATCTCGAAATCTGTTCGCGTGTTATCTTAGATACTTTAGGGACGGCTTCCTTGTGTGATTTACTATTAGATTGTATCAAGTCCGGGCGTGGACACCCTCCGGATCATGTCTCAAAATCGGTTTCAAAAACTCAGTTTTACCGCGTATCGTGCCCCGTGTTTTATACCGTTATGACGTTTCTACTACTCAATTTCAAAATGCGATATCTCGAAATCTGTTCGCGTGTTATCTTAGATACTTTAGGGACGGCTTCCTTGTGTGATTTACTATTAGATTGTATCAAGTCCGGGCGTGGACACCCTCCGGATCATGTCTCAAAATCGGTTTCAAAAACTGAGTTTTACCGCGTATCGTGCACCGTGTTTTATACCGTTATGACGTTTCGACTACTCAATTTGATGTCCTGCAAATTACCACATTTCAATTGAGTAGGTGATGCCATATCAATGGTGCCCGATTTATAGGCAAATGCTTTAGTTGTTTTCAGTGTTTCTTTTACCAAATCGCGTTGGAATCCTTTAACATGGTTTGTGAGACCATCATCTGCAGGATTGTGATAATAATTCAAACCTGAACTATACACAGTCCCTAAGGTTGTATCATTTGTCAATGTCTGTACTTTAATTTTAATAGTTTTACATCCCGGATGGCTACAGTACATGTAAACGTTGCAATGATGTTTGAAATATTTTACCATTTTAGCATTAATTACACATGTATTGTTTACTGTTTTCATGCGCTTTCTGAACATTATTGGATATCTAGCAGTTTGCAATTGCGTTTGACCTTTTTCATTTTGGTATACCATATTAGACCACTCTCTTTTAGTAAACCTTAATTTACCTTCCAAAAATGAAAACTCTTTGAAGTCATTCTCTTTACGGTTATACCTTATATTCAGTAAATAATTATTTTTTGTATTCAATGGTAGTATCACACCACCCTTGACAGGGGTTCTTTTGAAATAAGCATCTCTTAGAGGACTAGGTATTACATTTGGTGATTTTTTGTTTAACCTTTTGCACGGAGAATTATTTTCACTGCCTATACTTTTTGGTCTTTTTGGAGTATTATGAAGCTGTACATCTCCAATCATCCATATATATTCACTTTCATTTGATATGTTTGCATACTGTTCAGAAGTGTGTTTTGGCACAAATTCTGTGTGTACAGTACGAGAAAGGTCAGAACTATTTGTATCAAAATTAGAATTAACAATTGTTGTTACTTTTTTCAAATCTGTATTATCTTTTAATAAAAAATCTAATTCACCACAGCTACTGTTTTGAATACTGTTATTATTACTCACACTAAAGGTGTTAATAGTAACATAGTTAAAATGAGGGTTATTTGTGTCATTTGACTTACTACATATTAAAATGTCATTTTCAAGTTGTTCAACGTCCATTTCATTTTCACGTGTAACATTACATATGATCTCCTTTCCAGGTTCACCTATTCTGGTAAAGAAGCAGTCTTACATGTTTCATTTAATGTGACTTTTTTACATTGCCTCCGTAAACGCATTACATTTTTTGGATTTTTAGCACATTTTCTAACATTACATATTTCAGCTACAACCTCTGAGGAACACCTAGAGTTCTCAACACAATCATTTTGTATGATCATATTGTTTGTAATTTCACTACTATTGCCTCTTATTAATTTACACAGTGTCGACGTGTCTCTTGATAATGCCTTTGCAATGCTATTTCGTAATTTATAAGTTTCTACCTTAAATACCTGATTGCAAATATCAAAAATTCTCAGGTCAGAAAACTTTTACATTATCGTCTAATATAGAAGGGTATTTTGAAATAATATAATCAGCTACAGATTGTAGATTGTCTTGCAAATTAGCTTTTTTTATACATAGTGGGTTATTCTTTTGTGAAAATATTTTCACGTTTTCTTCACTGTCTACAAAATTATTAGCAGAAAATTCTATTATTGATTGATCAATAGGAAAATCTTTGTTCTGAGACATTTTACAGTGAAATTTAAGAATATTTGTCTAATGTAATGTATTTATAAATTCTTTGAATATTATATAAAAATATCAAATAAATGTATTAATGAACAACACTAAATTGAATAAATAATTAATTCAATACAATTACTGAGTAAATACATTAAATTTATAAGAATAAAAGTTTTATCAACTTCTTTTTTTACTTTTTGTTTATTGTAATAAATGAGTAATATAATGTACTAAAACGTATAGTACTAAAAATCAGTTAAAAGTTCACAATACTTTCGTATACACTCTGGATCTGGTTTTACCATTAATAAAAGGAAAGAGTTTAATAATGACTAGAGTTCACAATACTTTCGTATACACTCTGGTGTGGTATTATCACTATAACTATATCACTGCTAACTTGTAATGATATAGCCAATGACGCCAACTAATGAAAGGAAAATAAAGGAAACAAGGTAAATACTACAAAACACTACAGAAGCTTAAAAAAAAAAAACAACACACATAAAATAAAAAATAAAACACTCAAACTGTTAAAAACTTAATTATCAAATTTATTTAAAATTAAAACTAATTATTTAGTATATATATATATATATATATATATATATATATATATATATAACAATAAAATCAGATTAATTGTTCCTTGAGGCTCGCGAATTAGTAACTCAAACTGAAAAAAAAATATACATCATTAAAATATAAACTTTATTTTGTTATATAAGACTGTAAATTTAGGGCCTGAACTATATTAATACATTTTAAAATATATATCCTAATAAGTGTGGAATATGGTTAACACACACACACACACACACACACACACACACACACACACACACACACACACACACACACACACATGTTCAATAGATTACAAAAATTTATAAATGTAAATATCTTAACAAAAATCAGTTCATCCAAAGCTTATTTTCTATTTCTTAAAAGTTTATAATCATTGTCTTAAATTTAATTCAATTCAATCATACCTACAATTCATTATACCCTGTTAAAATATTTTATGATATACACATGTTCAATAAAATGGACCATTATTTTGGAAATTTAATGTTCTAAATGTATTTTGAGTAAGTTAGTGCATTATATAAATTATATATGTTTTTAAATTATCCAATTATTAACTTATTTACAATAAAAACAAATTAATAATTCATTTAATATATTATTTAATAACTTTTTTTTTAAAAGAACATAATTGGCAAAATGTAAAAAACATATAAATATTTTTTGAAATAAAAACTATTATTATAATTCATTCAATATGTTTTTATATAAAATGCTATGTCAATATAAAAATAAAATAAGCAAAATAAGCTAGAAATAATGTTATACAAATTATTCATAAAGAGGTCAAAGATGTACAGCTTATAAATTATTTAAAATTAACGCTAAAGAATATATTTTATTTGTTAATTTTTGATACTTCTATTTTCTAAATACATATTAATACTACTTTATATTCTAAGGAATAATATCATTTTATTAAAAGAAGAAATTAATTCAACTTAAAACAATAATTCTTTAAAAATATATATATATATATGAATAATAAGAAAAAATTATATCCTATACTACCATAAAATTCACAGTCTAATATAACACTGAAAACTAATATACATGTTATCCTTATAACTATCGAGAAAGTGTAATAAAGTATTGAGCAAATCTGTAGACAATACTGTAATAGATATGGTTCATTATGACCAGCCCATGTTCGATAAATATGTGTGACATTCACATAATACCAGACCAAGCAGATATGGAAATTGAAAAAAATTTGAAATTTGAAATGTTCATCAGTCATTCGCTGTGTGTTGTACATAATTATTATATAAAATAATTTGTAAAAGATTTCCATTTCTGCTACTTGTCTATGATTTAAGGTTTTTGGTACAAATATGTCAGTTGTTAACAGCGCTTAAAATGATTAAAAGGATATTGATGACTTGTTTCCGTAGACTTTATCACTGCTTCAATACACACAACAGTCACAACAGTTGACCACAATGTCATCCAATTAATTTTCATCCATTGATAAGGTCCAATTGTTATTTTAAGATCCAAGAACACATAATTGGGCCTAAAATATAAAAATGTAGTATACGTTTAGTATATAGGTAATAGGTACATAATAACTGTAGGGTAAAATTATAATTAGGGCCTGGATTTACATGCATTTGCATATTTCTTTTTCATCACTTATAAATATTAACCTTACGACTCATAATTAAAGATATACCTATTCACATAAAATCTACATAGTTTTAGTCGTTTGTTGACTCGTTGACCAATCTGTAAATTGGTTAGACCTAATGAATAATTGTTTATAAATATAAAAAGATATATTCAGGTAACCTATTTATACAAGTATTTATAATTTTAATATTTCAAATTATGGAAAACTGTTTTAAATGTAAAGAAAGCATTATTGCATGCTTTTACAAGGCTGTTTGATATGTATATATATCATCTTTCCCAAACACTTATACACTAAATATTATAATTACCTCATTAAAATGTATGGATATTAATCTAATAGTAATCACAATCAATTGTAATCTCCCAAACTACTGTTCGACTGTTATTGGGTATTATATCGCACACTAAAACACATATATTCAGATATTTAACTATAATAATTACTATATACAAAGTGATAGTTATAATACAGTAGTAATAGTCACATCATTATAAAAAAATATACTATTGCATAACAAGAACAATTGTGTATACATAAAAATCGGTATCATTTGATCACAAACATAATAACCAAATAACTCTACTGTGATAAATGATAATATCTTATTGAACAATTTTCTAATAAATCAGTTTCAAAATAAAAAACAGCAAGTTCATCAATTAAATACCATATTTAAAGACCTTAATTGCAATAATTTTAATTTCATACATATGAACATTACAAGTGTATAAAAAACATATAGATCTCCAATATCTTCTTTCTGAAATTAATAATAAGACTCATTTAATATCACTTTCGAAGCTTGGTTAGGCACCCAAATAGACCTAAAATATATGTTTCTAAATAGATATAGTTTAATACACACAGTTAATAATAACAAACAAAAAATGGAATAGTAGTTTTTATTAGAGACGATTGATTGTACATCATCTTATGTTGAACATATTTTCACTGATGCTAATTGATTAATTACACCGGTATATTTGAATAATTTAAATTACTGTATCATGTCCTTGTACAGATCTCCTAATGGTAATAGTTCTCCATAGAAATAATTTAAATAATATTCTAAACAATGCTAAATACCTTTACTATAGCAATAAAATAAAACAATATAATAATAACCCTAAACGTATATGGAGCACAACCAATGTAGCAACCCAAGGGCCAACTAATAAATTAAAATTTAACATTCTATTATATAGCAGAACATTTTAATAAATATTTTTCGCAAACAACTAGTAATGTACCTAATTAATCTAGAGAACAAACAAACAGATACCAAATTAAAAGACCCTAAAATAAAACATGTACAGTCACTATTCATGAGAAAAACTAATACAAAAGAACATAAAATTTAATATGTTCCTTATCAGGAGGTACAGCACCTGGACATGATAAAATATTCACTAAGATTAATAAATTGTTTTATGAATCTGCACTCTACCCATTACTACATATTATTAATAATATTAAAGACACCAGTGAAATACTTGACAGTTTCAAACTATCAGTAATAATTCAAGTCTATAAAAAAGGAAACAAAAAATGTTGGTGCATTTTTTTTCTACAAGTAATATTTAGCCTACATTAATTTGTCATAGATCATTTTCTATAATAGAGGCATAAAGTATTATGTATCGTATATTTATTGTCTACTCACTATATTATGGGAAATACTTTCATCAGTACACCATTATGAACGGTAATCTTGGAGCAGATAGGATCAAAATCCCTATCGGCTATCCTTGGCTATGTAATAGTGGCAGCAGATGAGATTTAACCAGCAATCGTACGAAGCATCTTCGACTACATGAAAATGGATAAAATGGAATCGAAAATTAAGTCAAGATTACAATGTAATAAACAATAGCAAGATACTCATAAAAACAGTTTATAAAAGTTAACCACGTGACTGTGACATTTGGTACACGAATCATAAAACAGGTAAAAGATATAAGTAGCACAAACTACACACTGATGATACAATTATAAAATATTAATAATGAGTACGGCATTACACCTTACCACTTGCGTATAGCAACTTAGTACTTACCACAATAAACTATGGTATACACAACAGTTCAGAAGGAAAATACTGAATAGTAACACCAAATTGATCAAACCATTCCAATGACGTTACCAACATAATTCATTATGCTTATATTTATTTTAATCGTCTTATATTTAGTCGATTTTAATAATATTAAGTACACGGACAGTTGTTTTTTCCACTGACAAACCTGAAACCACCATAAATATTAAATATTAGAAAGATACCATAGATATATAATTTTTATATATTTATGTAAGATATATACAGATTACAGACTACAGTCTACAGAGATTAATTTAATCTATATTCTATACAACAGAATGACCTCATCTCAAAATCCATACCGAAAGTCACTTATTTCATGATTAACCATTTTTGTTACGTTCCAAAAAAGTTCGAAAATCGTAAATTTGACTCAACAACTGCATTCATATTTTTCTTTGTACATGCACCACATACCCAACACAACAAATTATTTTTAAATAAATTAATATTTATATTCTATTGTACCTATTCATTTGAAATTATTATGATGTGAATATAAAACACATTGTTTTCAATATGTGATACCACAACACCATGATATTGTTATTTAAATTATTCCATCAGAATGAAGTTTTTGAGATTAAAAATATACTCACTAGATAGCATTCATGTAAGATGACTTTAAAAACCAGTAAATCTCAACAAAAGTTTTTAGACTCGTGAAGACTTTCTTAATGCAATTTCATATTTTTTAACTAGCATTTGGTTAGTAGCTGCAATTCAATATTGCATCTTGGGAAAAAAATGTGTAGGTACACATCTACTTGTATTAAATTACCAACATTAAAAATACCCTCTAATATAATTTGATGGAATATTTATATATAATATTAACTGATATCATGTATTCAATTGTAGTTCGACGTAAGTGTCATCTTAAATAGTGTAGGTATTAGTATAGTAGGTTAGGTAGTCGACTGCCCATGTTCACCAATTTTTGATTTAAGGCCTCCTCTTATGGAGGCCAATAACGCAATAACCATAGACATATAATTTATTCATAAATTGCATACAATACATTTAAACATAACTTCCTAGTTCCTACTGAATTGATGATCACATATTCACATTATCTTTAGGTATCTCCACTGGCACGTAATGTCTCTTCATGTTACTATGCCAATTTTAGCATAGTTTGTTTTTTATTCAGAAAATAATATCTACATCTGTACAATTTTTGTACAATAAATTAGATTTGATAATAAAAGAAGAGAATTTAAAATTGACGGCGATTAATATGAGTTTAGAAGTTATCCATTGATCACACCCAGCAAAATATACTACCTACCTAAGAGCAGAGATATGTTTCACCTGTTCACCATATATTTTTTTTCCAAAAAATAGCTGAGTAAATGAATGTTAACTTTCAATGGTGTAGTGAGACAGTAACAAATAATGGACTACAATTATTTGTGAAAGTTAAAAAGTCAATATATTTTTATTTGTATAATTAAAACGAACTCCCTACAATAGAATCATAGACATATATCTAATTACGAATTAAATATTGAATGACGTATTAAAATGTAGTGCTTTTCCATTGAAAATAATTTTCAAACCATTAAAACAAAGCTTAAAAGTAATTCTCAGCCTTTTGTACAACTTCGAAATAGAGAAGTGATTCATATAAAAAAATTAAAACTGAAAAATGTATTTTAACTTCTTCAGCTCCTAATAATTGTTGCATGTCTGATGATGAATCAATTTTAATTGTAGAATATATTGTTCAACATAATGAAAGCATTATCTAATATTGTTTGTAGAAAATTTCTTAATGTTCATGATTTGTTTTGTGTTCCACCAAATAATTTGGAGTATTTTTGCGTAGGTAGGTAGTCAATTGTCTGATTTTTCAATAATTTGTTTGAATTATGTCATGAGCAAAGCAATAAGTATGCAAGACACAACAACCATGATACCTCACAACATTATGATAGATGAATGTGTATTAAATTATAATACAAAGGGAGGAATTCAATCAATGCTTTCAAGCAATTGACATTACACAATTTATTTTAGGTAATAAGATATTAATTTAGTTACCTACTCAAAGTATTGATTTTATAATTAGTTAGTATATAATATAGTAACCTACTAATTAGTATTACTTATTATTTTAAATGTTATAATTGCAACTCATAATAATACTACCGAAAAAGAAATAAAGTAGATAAAAAGCTGGGTACGATTGGCCAGCACTTGTATTGAGAACAGAAGTGGCAAATACATTATACAAATTAACTTAATTTTAAAAATTTAAGTGATCCGATCAAAAATCCTCACTCATAACTAATGCTCCTTATATCTCATATCACACCCTTCACACAGATCTCCACATTCCCTTAATACAATTTTCTACATTATTTAAAAAAAAACTTAATTTTTGCCATAATTTTTTATTTATTATGTGTTATTTTTATTTTTTATGATTTGACTTATGAACAAACAATTTGAGAACTGCATACTGGTGTAATTATTATTCATAAGTATAGTAAACACATAGTATAAACTAAGTTATATCAGTGCACTGATTTGTTTCATATTTCAAACTAAGATTAAAATTCAAGTATAAATTACTATAAAAAAAATTAAATAAATATTGTACATTGATTAACATTAATTGTTAGTGTTATAATGACCATTTTTTTTTTTTTTTATATGACATGTATTCATCATTGATCTTAATATTCGTGTTTATAATTTGTTTGAAATTAATTATTTATTTGTATAATTATATTATTATTAAATATTTTTTTGGTTTATAAAATAGACCTAAAATAGATATCTATTACTTTTATTATGATCTATCAAAAAAAAAAAATTTTATACTAGATATTATATATTAGACTATAACAATTGACCTACAATAGTGTACATAAGTATAATACGATAAAATATTGTATATTAACAATTTTTTAATGTGACAATATTTTTTTCTAGTAATCCACTGTTTGACAATAAATGATATATAGCAGACTATTACAATCAGTGACAGATCTAGGGGAAGATTGAAAGCTGAAGTCACACCAATCTGTGTATTTTTATTAAAAATTATAAATGATTAATACATTTAACAGATAATTTGCATCAAAATTGTACTTTTCTCCATAATTATTACCTAAGAACTATTATTATAGTAAACTAGTACTAACCATAAAAAATCCTAGATCCAGCCAAGATTACCCTCCTAGTAACCTCCCAGTATATAACACTGGAAATTTACTCAGAATTATATTAATGGAGAAATAATTTATAATTTCAACAAAATTTAATACAATAAACAAGAGTGTCGACGGTACTCGGTGATGCTAGCAAAGTCAGTATAGTCAAAAAAGGTTCTAATACTTACTTTTATTTAGTGTACCTACTATAAGGACAATATATCAAACAATTTACCATGATAAGGTTCTACATATAGAAGATTTTCAAAGAAAAATAAATAATTATTGTGTACATATGTTATTTTCATTTAATTCCAAGCAATCTTTTCCTTAAATTCAATCAAAACTTCATGTAATTAATGTTTATAATTTTGAATTAATAATCTATCAAAATAGTAGATATCAAATTATGAATTTTGAACATGAAACTAAGTTTCTGAATAGTTTAAAACTAACAACAGACAGAACCTTGCAAGCAAATTGGTCAACCCTCATGATACAATAGGGTTTGACTTACATGTTCAAATTTAACAAAAATTGTACCAAATAAAATTATAAGTTCATATACGTGTGTAATCAGAACCGAATGATTGTAACACTAATGAAAAGGAATAAAGAATAGAATAAATCAAATTTAATAATAACATTTTTTATTTTTTTTTTATTTTTTTTCATTTTTTTCTTCTTTTTTTTGGCGCCGCCACTAGCCGGGGCGGGGGGGCTGCCTCCCACCAGAAGTTGCCACCAGCAGCCGGAGCAACTCCCTATGACTTTCAAATATCTAAAACAAAACATTTTTATATTATATCATCATGACTTTATATGTTAAGGAAGTTGAAAGTTTACTATTTAAAGCAATAGGTAATAAGTAAGGGAGAACGCCATGTATAAATTGAAATTTTTTTTAGATTAAACTGTAAAAATAGCAGTGAAGGAACAAATATGTTTCATGGTAAAGCAAATTTTTGTTTGGCATATAAATGCTTTTTTAGGTTTTTAGGAAAATGTATAACATAAGAATAAATATTAATGTTATCTTATATTTTTAATTCTCTTATATACATATTGTCCTCAATTTGAAGTATTTTGAAATGAATTATGAAGTATAAAAATTTGATACTTAATATTATTTTATACGTAGATAGTATATTATAGACAGTCTAAGTATTTGTTGACTACTTATAAAAAATCATATTAATTTAGGCAGAGCAATACAGATATACAATGTATGTAACAGTAGTAACGCTATTAAGTAACCTTTAGGTTTGGTCTTGAAATCTCATGTTACATTTTAGATGATTTTTTAATATTGTTATAACTTATAAGTATTTTATATTATTTAAAGTTTTACTACAAACTGTTATAAAAAATTAATTTTTTCTATAGGTACCTATGTATTGTTATTTACCTAAATATTACTAATATTGTGTATAACATATTTTATAAAAGAATCATTTGTTGTCAAAATTCAGGCGCGGATCCAGAACATATTTACGGGGGCATGCATATCTTGAATAAAATGTCAACCTAACTACCTAAGTCTGATAAAACAATGTAAATATAATATGTAATAAACTAATGGGTAAATACCTATTTTTATTAAAATTTCAATTTTTTAGTACAATTAGATTAATTAAATAAAATGTGAATAATTCTTAGGTTTAATTAATTTTACATGCAATATAATAATTAAAAACAAAACATTTTATACAAAATATTAAAACATTAAAAAATCATTTCATTTTTTTCGGTTCATATTTGTCAGGTTAATAATTAGAATAGTAAAATTAATGGAAATAAAATAATAAACTACTATAGGTATACATGATTAACGACGGCCACAGCGACTGTGTGCGTATCGTATCGTACCTATAATATATCTACTAAATGTATATTTTTACTAATAAATTATCACTACATACAATATCGTCAATAATAAAATAAGTAGGTAAGTACTAAGTACTACAAGACGTAACTAGATATTCTTATTGTGCCAAACAAGTTTAAATGTTCAATTAGCGCTTTGACAGCGACCGATAAAAACGGACACGTACCAAACGTAATCAACCAGATAATGCATTTTATCGGCTGCCAAAAACAGACATTCTAGAATTTACCAGAGTCTACGGGCGGGGCTATCGCCCCTTGGCCCCCTTGGATCCGCGCCTGTCGAAATTAGATACTAAGTACAAGAAGTGATCATAATATGATCCAAAATCCCAATATTATTTGGATTTGACAATTTTCATATTAGTCTTATTTGTTTGGAAGTACATACTATTTGTGCCTGGCTGCTGGTGGCGTCTAATCGAATTCCACGGCCCCACCCCGACCACGGCCACGACCACGGTTGTGGCCACGGCTATTGCCACGACCACGGCCACGACCGCGGCTAGCGGCGCTGCGACAACTTCGGCCGCC
>JALBXZ010000310.1:0-12500 GCA_027580255.1 Therioaphis trifolii
CTAAATAAATTCATTTTGCAGGCAAGTATGGTTGAAATTTCTCAACTTGAAAAGTCCACATTGCTCAAAACTTTACCTTTATTCCTAGTTAAGTACATATGCAACACTCATAAATGAATAATTATGTTACGATGACATTTTGGATCACGTTGGTTGGCTTCCTGGTGTTACAGTTAACTTGGATGGGAAATTGCTGATGGAAGATTTTCATTGTTAACTGATGGTACATTACAAAAAGCCTATCCTGATTAAACCCTCTTGATGGAGGTAAACAATAAATTTTATAATATTTTCTTGAATCTTAGGCTGTAAATACATTATTTGTTATGTTATAGGAGAACATTGACATTGATAATCCTGACAACGTTGAAGTTTACGTAAATTTGTACAAGCAGCTGTTATATAGTAAAAAGGTATATTAATGAAAATTTCATTGTTGGTGTGTACTTATTATCCCTCTGTAATCAAACGTTTCGTATCCACTGGCTTTTTGCTATAAAATATAACCTACATTGTATTGATTAATTTTAACAAGAACTTAATTCATGATTTCAAAATAGTCCAGAGAAAGTTTAAATTTAGATTTTCTGTATATTTTCACAAAATCCAAATGAATAACATTGCCCATTACATAATGTGACTACAGTTCAATTTTAAAGATTCAACGATAAAAATATATTTTAATTAGTACATTGGTTATTAATCATAATAAAATACAATATTCAAAATTTAATAGGTTTAGTTATGTTATTCATCAAATTATTTGTCTTTATTACATTTTGTAGAATCAAAATCCAGTATATAATTAATGTGAAAAGGGTTTGTGAAGGTATGGAATACTTCTGTATGATTTATGTTATTTTAATTAAAATTTTGATTTTTTTCTCACTAATTGAATAATTTTGAAATAATGGTGGACAAAAAAACACAATTTCCTCAAATACTGTTGGTGGTAAACATCAACTTAATTGTTCTCTTTTTATACATACTTAATCACATGTTGTTTTGTTGAATAGTTTTTAATTTAATTACAAATATTGTATTCTTTTCAATTAAAATTTTAGATTGCAATGGAATATTCAATGTGTCAGTGCATGGATGTGTTTGTTGCAATCATTTTTGGTTTCAAACAATTCAAAAACTTTACCATGGAAAAATATGCTGCTTTTGTGAAACAGTACATGGAATGTCATTTACTTGTCCTACCTGTGTTCCTTGTCATGCATACGGTAAGAATAAAGTTATAAAATTTACTAGATTTTTTTATTCACTAAATAAATTCATTTTGCAGGCAAGTATGGTTGAAATTTCTCAACTTGAAAAGTCCACATTGCTCAAAACTTTACCTTTATTCCTAGTTAAGTACATATGCAACACTCATAAATGAATAATTATGTTACGATGACATTTTGGATCACGTTGGTTGGCTTCCTGGTGTTACAGTTAACTTGGATGGGAAATTGCTGATGGAAGATTTTCATTGTTAACTGATGGTACATTACAAAAAGCCAATCCTGATTAAACCCTCTTGATGGAGGTAAACAATTAATATTATAATATTTTCTTGAATCTTGGGCTGTAAATACATTATTTGTTATGTTATAGGAGAACATTGACATTGATAATCCTGACAACGTTGAAGTTTACGGAAATTTGTACAAGCAGCTGTTATATAGTAAAAAGGTATATTAATGAAAATTTCATTGTTGGTGTGTACTTATTATCCCTCTGTAATCAAACGTTTCGTATCCACTGGCTTTTTGCTATAAAATATAACCTACATTGTATTGATTAATTTTAACAAGAACTTAATTCATGATTTCAAAATAGTCCAGAGAAAGTTTAAATTTAGATTTTCTGTATATTTTCACAAAATCCAAATGAATAACATTGCCCATTACATAATGTGACTACAGTTCAATTTTAAAGATTCAACGATAAAAATATATTTTAAGTAGTACATTGGTTATTAATCATAATAAAATACAATATTCAAAATTTAATAGGTTTAGTTATGTTATTCATCAAATTATTTGTCTTTATTACATTTTGTAGAATCAAAATCCAGTATATAATTAATGTGAAAAGGGTTTGTGAAGGTATGGAATACTTCTGTATGATTTATGTTATTTTAATTAAAATTTTGATTTTTTTCTCACTAATTGAATAATTTTGAAATAATGGTGGACAAAAAAACACAATTTCCTCAAATACTGTTGGTGGTAAACATCAACTTAATTGTTTTCTTTTTATACATACTTAATCACATATTGTTTTGTTGAATAGTTTTTAATTTATTTACAAATATTGTATTCTTTTCAATTAAAATTTTAGATTGCTATGGAATATTCAATGTGTCAGTGCATGGATGTGTTTGTTGCAATCATTTTTGGTTTCAAACAATTCAAAAACTTTACCATGGAAAAATATGCTGCTTTTGTGAAACAGTACATGGAATGTCATTTACTTGTCCTACCTGTGTTCCTTGTCATGCATACGGTAAGAATAAAGTTATAAAATTTACTAGATTTTTTTATTCACTAAATAAATTCATTTTGCAGGCAAGTATGGTTGAAATTTCTCAACTTGAAAAGTCCACAATGCTCAAAACTTTACCTTTATTCCTAGTTAAGTACATATGCAACACTCATAAATGAATAATTATGTTACGATGACATTTTGGATCACGTTGGTGGGCTTCCTGGTGTTACAGTTAACTTGGATGGGAAATTGCTGATGGAAGATTTTCATTGTTAACTGATGGTACATTACAAAAAGCCAATCCTGATTAAACCCTCTTGATGGAGGTAAACAATTAATATTATAATATTTTCTTGAATCTTGGGCTGTAAATACATTATTTGTTATGTTATAGGAGAACATTGACATTGATAATCCTGACAACGTTGAAGTTTACGGAAATTTGTACAAGCAGCTGTTATATAGTAAAAAGGTATATTAATGAAAATTTCATTGTTGGTGTGTACTTATTATCCCTCTGTAATCAAACGTTTCGTATCCACTGGCTTTTTGCTATAAAATATAACCTACATTGTATTGATTAATTTTAACAAGAACTTAATTCATGATTTCAAAATAGTCCAGAGAAAGTTTAAATTTAGATTTTCTGTATATTTTCACAAAATCCAAATGAATAACATTGCCCATTACATAATGTGACTACAGTTCAATTTTAAAGTTTCAGCGATAAAAATATGTTTTAAGAAGTACATTGGTTATTAATCATAATAAAATACAATATTCAAAATTTAATAGGTTTAGTTATGTTATTCATCAAATTATTTGTCTTTATTACATTTTGTAGAATCAAAATCCAGTATATAATTAATGTGAAAAGGGTTTGTGAAGGTATGGAATACTTCTGTATGATTTATGTTATTTTAATTAAAATTTTGATTTTTTTCTCACTAATTGAATAATTTTGAAATAATGGTGGACAAAAAAACACAATTTCCTCAAATACTGTTGGTGGTAAACATCAACTTAATTGTTTTCTTTTTATACATACTTAATCACATATTGTTTTGTTGAATAGTTTTTAATTTATTTACAAATATTGTATTCTTTTCAATTAAAATTTTAGATTGCTGTGGAATATTCAATGTGTCAGTGCATGGATGTGTTTGTTGCAATCATTTTTGGTTTCAAACAATTCAAAAACTTTACCATGGAAAAATATGCTGCTTTTGTGAAACAGTACATGGAATGTCATTTACTTGTCCTACCTGTGTTCCTTGTCATGCATACGGTAAGAATAAAGTTATAAAATTTACTAGATTTTTTTATTCACTAAATAAATTCATTTTGCAGGCAAGTATGGTTGAAATTTCTCAACTTGAAAAGTCCACAATGCTCAAAACTTTACCTTTATTCCTAGTTAAGTACATATGCAACACTCATAAATGAATAATTATGTTACGATGACATTTTGGATCACGTTGGTGGGCTTCCTGGTGTTACAGTTAACTTGGATGGGAAATTGCTGATGGAAGATTTTCATTGTTAACTGATGGTACATTACAAAAAGCCAATCCTGATTAAACCCTCTTGATGGAGGTAAACAATTAATATTATAATATTTTCTTGAATCTTGGGCTGTAAATACATTATTTGTTATGTTATAGGAGAACATTGACATTGATAATCCTGACAACGTTGAAGTTTACGGAAATTTGTACAAGCAGCTGTTATATAGTAAAAAGGTATATTAATGAAAATTTCATTGTTGGTGTGTACTTATTATCCCTCTGTAATCAAACGTTTCGTATCCACTGGCTTTTTGCTATAAAATATAACCTACATTGTATTGATTAATTTTAACAAGAACTTAATTCATGATTTCAAAATAGTCCAGAGAAAGTTTAAATTTAGATTTTCTGTATATTTTCACAAAATCCAAATGAATAACATTGCCCATTACATAATGTGACTACAGTTCAATTTTAAAGATTCAACGATAAAAATATATTTTAAAAAGTACATTGGTTATTAATCATAATAAAATACAATATTCAAAATTTAATAGGTTTAGTTATGTTATTCATCAAATTATTTGTCTTTATTACATTTTGTAGAATCAAAATCCAGTATATAATTAATGTGAAAAGGGTTTGTGAAGGTATGGAATACTTCTGTATGATTTATGTTATTTTAATTAAAATTTTGATTTTTTTCTCACTAATTGAATAATTTTGAAATAATGGTGGACAAAAAAACACAATTTCCTCAAATACTGTTGGTGGTAAACATCAACTTAATTGTTTTCTTTTTATACATACTTAATCACATATTGTTTTGTTGAATAGTTTTTAATTTATTTACAAATATTGTATTCTTTTCAATTAAAATTTTAGATTGCTATGGAATATTCAATGTGTCAGTGCATGGATGTGTTTGTTGCAATCATTTTTGGTTTCAAACAATTCAAAAACTTTACCATGGAAAAATATGCTGCTTTTGTGAAACAGTACATGGAATGTCATTTACTTGTCCTACCTGTGTTCCTTGTCATGCATACGGTAAGAATAAAGTTATAAAATTTACTATTTTTTTATTCACTAAATAAATTCATTTTGCAGGCAAGTATGGTTGAAATTTCTCAACTTGAAAAGTCCACAATGCTCAAAACTTTACCTTTATTCCTAGTTAAGTACATATGCAACACTCATAAATGAATAATTATGTTACGATGACATTTTGGATCACGTTGGTGGGCTTCCTGGTGTTACAGTTAACTTGGATGGGAAATTGCTGATGGAAGATTTTCATTGTTAACTGATGGTACATTACAAAAAGCCAATCCTGATTAAACCCTCTTGATGGAGGTAAACAATTAATATTATAATATTTTCTTGAATCTTGGGCTGTAAATACATTATTTGTTATGTTATAGGAGAACATTGACATTGATAATCCTGACAACGTTGAAGTTTACGGAAATTTGTACAAGCAGCTGTTATATAGTAAAAAGGTATATTAATGAAAATTTCATTGTTGGTGTGTACTTATTATCCCTCTGTAATCAAACGTTTCGTATCCACTGGCTTTTTGCTATAAAATATAACCTACATTGTATTGATTAATTTTAACAAGAACTTAATTCATGATTTCAAAATAGTCCAGAGAAAGTTTAAATTTAGATTTTCTGTATATTTTCACAAAATCCAAATGAATAACATTGCCCATTACATAATGTGACTACAGTTCAATTTTAAAGATTCAACGATAAAAATATATTTTAAGAAGTACATTGGTTATTAATCATAATAAAATACAATATTCAAAATTTAATAGGTTTAGTTATGTTATTCATCAAATTATTTGTCTTTATTACATTTTGTAGAATCAAAATCCAGTATATAATTAATGTGAAAAGGGTTTGTGAAGGTATGGAATACTTCTGTATGATTTATGTTATTTTAATTAAAATTTTGATTTTTTTCTCACTAATTGAATAATTTTGAAATAATGGTGGACAAAAAAACACAATTTCCTCAAATACTGTTGGTGGTAAACATCAACTTAATTGTTTTCTTTTTATACATACTTAATCACATATTGTTTTGTTGAATAGTTTTTAATTTATTTACAAATATTGTATTCTTTTCAATTAAAATTTTAGATTGCTATGGAATATTCAATGTGTCAGTGCATGGATGTGTTTGTTGCAATCATTTTTGGTTTCAAACAATTCAAAAACTTTACCATGGAAAAATATGCTGCGTTTGTGAAACAGTACATGGAATGTCATTTACTTGTCCTACCTGTGTTCCTTGTCATGCATACGGTAAGAATAAAGTTATAAAATTTACTATTTTTTTATTCACTAAATAAATTCATTTTGCAGGCAAGTGTGTTTGAAATTTCTCAACTTGAAAAGTCCACATTGCTCAAAACTTTACCTTTATTCCTAGTTCAAGTACATATGCAACACTCATAAATGAATAATTATGTTACGATGACATTTTGGATCACGTTGGTGGGCTTCCTGGTGTTACAGTTAACTTGGATGGGAAATTGCTGATGGAAGATTTTCATTGTTAACTGATGGTACATTACAAAAAGCCAATCCTGATTAAACCCTCTTGATGGAGGTAAACAATTAATATTATAATATTTTCTTGAATCTTGGGCTGTAAATGTAACAACTCATTTCATAATTTTTTTATAAATCTTGGATTTTTTTATTTTTAATTTTTTTTTTATTTTTAATTTATTTTCAGTCCTGTTATAGGAGAAAATGTATATCGATACTACTGACAACGTCGAAGTGAACACAAATTTGTAAGAGCTGCTGTTTTATAATAAATAGTCAAGTAAATAACTGTTTAATTTCAACAAAATAATTTAGAACTAATCTTATGTATGCAGCTGTAAATTGTTTATTACTTTTATTATCTGTTATAACTTTCAATTATTCATTATTATATTATACATTAATACTTAATTAATGTTTTTTTGTTAACTTTTTTTTTTTTATTATTTGTTTTTTAGCAACTGTTCTGACAAATTTATGAATGTATACTAAAAGTAAATAAAGAATATGTAAAATATTGTTCACAGTCGCACCGTATAAAATATTTGCTGTTCGGTACCACTGTCGTTAGGATTTGATTTTCATGCATTTGTTTCGTTGCTCATGTTTTTTTTCTAACTCATGGAAAAAAAGTAAATAAAAAGTAATATTTATGTGAAGAATATATTTATTGAAATGTTTTTTGTTTTTGTTTTGTGTCTTATAATTTTTGTAATCTATTAAGTTGAAAATGATAAATTTAAATAGTTTTTTAAACTATATTATATTTTACCTGAGAGTTCCTAGCTCTTTCTTTTTAAGGCAAATACATTTATTATCTCTTGAAAACATCTAGTAAACTTTTTAAGATAGATCATTGCATTTAATATGATAAAGATTTAGAACAAAGTATCAAAATGTATGTTAATAAGTTAATTGGTTGATAAAATTATTTTAAAATCATAAATAATCATATAATGTAAGATTCACAAAGAAATTATTTTTATTTCAAAATATTTCAAATATTCTTAGTTGACATTGACTTGAAAAATGCATGTTAAGAAATACAGTGGTAATTAATTATAATTAATTATAATTTTTAAAATTTGTTAGATGTAGTTATGTTATACTTTAAATTTTTTGTCTGTATTTCATTATGTTGAAGCAATTCTTCCAGTACTCAATTAATGTAAATATTGTTTTTGTAGGTATATAATGCTTCCTATACCTGTATTAAAATCATAAGGAATTAACGCCCCGTTATATGCGTTGCACTCACAATACATGTTTCACAGAATTTTCAAATGTATAATGATTATAACTGCTATATCAATGAGTACTGCACTGCACTGCTAATACTGTCAACGTAACCGTTAAATGTGGATGTATAAGTCAATACAAAATTCAATTTGAACTCTTTATAAATAATCAAGAGATGTCATTTTTAAATATTTCTTTTCGATGATAAGGCATTATTGAATATAGATATTATTTATTATGTTTTATGACATTGTATTTACAAATTATAGTCAATTTTGGGAAAAAATTGTTGAAAACCGGTTTAACGTTTTTAATGAATCCATTTTATATAGCATTTAGTTTGATTGAATTATTATAAAATCATAAATATTTATTTAGTGTATGAATGGTGTAGATAGTTTTTTTACTGTCATTGTTTAAAACAACAGATTTTCACTATAACTTCCCTTGCTCAAGTGTAAATACTTTTTTCTATAAGCTTTCAAAGTTGAACTTTTGTTGATAATTATCAAAAACTCACCCAGATATTCAATGCTGCTCTAATAATAAATAAATATTGTTTTTATCTATGATTATAGCCAATATCGGCTCATTTATATTGGACTACCTACTGTGTAATAAAATTAATTAATGTATCCATATAAGTATACTTACCTTGATATGTCATGGATATCATATAATATCTACTATTGAAGTCAAAGTGTCGTTTGTTGTGATTATACTTACTGTTGTTGCCTAAACATTTCTCAAAGTTCAAACGTTAATCGATTTACAGATTTTCAGTTCGTAACTAAACCATCAGTATCAAGTACTCCGTACAAAATATTTCAAGTATTTTTAACCGACCTAGATAAATTTTGAAAATATTTTTGCTTGTACAGTGACAAGTACAGTATACGTTTTATTCGTCGGTGGCTGGTGAATGAAGAAAAAAATAAAACCCGGTCGTTTGTGTACACTCATTATTAACCATTTAACCGTATGTCTCATTTGCAATACCTTGCGAAATCCGCACGAATATAACAGGATACCTGATGTTATAATACCTACCTGATGACCTGTCCGAGGCGTGTCAAAAATCGTTACTTACACTGAAGAATATAAACGAAAACAATAGAACAGATGCTCTAGTGTATAGTTTTCATTGTTAAAAATACCTCCGCAACACACATAATAATTAAGTATTTAAAGGCTTAGATCAGTGTTAAAAAAAAAAACACAAGATATGTATAGTGTAATAACTTACTCCCAGGCGTTTATTATTGTTTAAACTAGTAAAATATAAATTGATTATAAATGGATTAAACTTATCTAATGCATTTTAAGTGACAATAAGTACACTTCAATAATAATGAAAAAAAAAATAAAAATAAATACAATTTTTTAACTTAATGCTAATTTTTCTTAATAAGTAGTTCTCATCACGGAGAAAGTGTTAGATTAAAATCATTGTTTCGCAATCATTCATAATAAACATTTATAGTAATTAGGAGTAGTTATATAACCTATAGGCCTAGTGCTTATGGCCTTCGTGGTTATGACCTTCGTGGATGTGGCCTTCCTGTCCGTGATGATGGTCGTCATGGCCGTGATGTTGGTCGTCATGGCCGTGATGATGGTCGTGGTGGTGGTCCTCGTGGCCCTTGTGGTCCCCGCCTGAACCCTGGAACCTCGGAGGAACGGTGCGGACGGTGGTGGAGTTCAATGCGATGGAGCTAGGTTTACTGGCGCGGGGTGCAGCGGCTTTCGTCCTGTTTGTACCGACCTTACCGTGCTTGTGGCTCGAATGGTCGTGTCCAGAGTGACCGTGGTCGTGGCCGGAATGGTCATGGTCGTGGCCAGAACGGTCGTGGCTGTGGGCGGAATGGTCGTGTCCGTGGCCGGAATGGCTGTGGTCGTGTTGATGACTTGAATGGTTACAGTTTACTGGGTCATGGTCGTGGTCCCATTTCTTTTCGCCGACTTGGTGACAGTCGTGAATGAAGAATTGCTGAAGCATCACTGCCAACCCTACGGCGAAGACGATCTGAAAAAGTCAAACACACGAATTATTCATAGGTTAGGTTCGTATGATTTGAACGCGGTCCCCCCCTCCACCCCCAAACGCCATCAAATCGTGTTGTGTTTACGATGTAGTGAAAAGAAAAGAAAAAATATTTTTGTCGCTTACAATAATATTTCATTATTGACGAAAACAATATAGGTATTATAGTCGTTGATGATTGAATGTTTTAAGCGACGCGAAAGGCTCGGGCAGAAATATGAAAATCTTACGAGTGTAGTGATTGGATTGCAAAAAAAAAAAAGAAAAGAAAATCGAATAAACGCGTATAAAATCGAATCGGAAATTCGAAAAACACAACAGCTTACCGAGTAATTCATGGTGTCGCGTTTCAGAGTGCAAAACGAGAAATTCTGGAAATCTCCGGACTTCGGACTAGTGCTGCGTGACCGGACTGGTGGACTGCGTGAGACGTACTATGCGGGCGCGCCGCCACCACAGACTTATTTATGCGGTCGTCGGGCGGCGGCGGCGGCGGCGGACCGGTTCACCCTTTGATCCCGTCGTGTGGTGTCGTCCGTGTGGCCGGGGATCGAAGGCGCCACGACGCCAAAGCGCCATTGTACGGCCGCGAAGGGGATGCCGGGCGAGCCGTAAAGGGTCGCGTCGCCGAGTGGGACGGGCGGAGTGTGTCGCATATGCGTGCCCGGGCACACCTTCGTGAGAAAACGGTTTTTATTCTTTTTTTTTTTTTTTTTTTGTCAGCTCTTAAATCGTCAAAATCTCTCTCGGAAATCGGATATAATACCAATAATGGTAGGACGGCTGGGACGTGACTGTCAGTACCCTCGAACGGATTATCGTCGACTTTGAGTGACAATTATCATCGCGTGGCGACGGTCGTTTGTAGAATTCGAAAAGACGTCGCACTTTTGAGAAACGATTATTGTCGTAGAAAATCCGGTCACTATTAGGCCGTGTGGGCGGTTTGCGTTCGGGCGAATTGCCTTTTTACCCGTACAATAAAAGTAATGTGTTTGGGCGAGTTAACCGAGTTTCTTATAACGTGTTTGGGCGAGACGATATACATTTTTTATTCCTAAATTTTGTGATCGGGATTATCGTTATTATTAAACAAGTGATGACGTGCAGTGAGGACGGTGTGACACAACATAAAAGATAAAATTGTAATGATTATAAGACAAAAATATTATTCTATAGGGCATTTTATATCGACCTAGATATGGCTCAGTCTTATTGCACAGGTCGGCAGTATATATCGTATTTTCAAATATCAGTTCACTTTGGACTTTGAAAACGTTTGTATAACTTTTATTATATAGTTTAAAATACGGATCTTAAAATCGATTATATTTTCGATAGGTACGAAAAGAAATAAACGTTGCATTTCAATTGAAAATTATACTTTTAGTGAATCTAACCACTTGAAAAACGGGTCTTTTCGTTTTCGGTGCACTAACAAAAAATGTGCTGATAGTGTTTTAGTGAATTCTACCATCGATAAAATACTAGCTTTTCCAAATAATAATACACATAATCACGAATCAACTACTGATCATAATTTAGCCGTTCAGTGTGTTCGTACTGCCGCCAAAAAGAAAGCCGAAGAAGACTTACATGCAAGACCAAATAAGATAATACGTAAAGAAATTCAAAACACTAATCTCGTTTTTTAAAGAACTCGTCCCAAGTGTGTCAAAATGAGAGGGAAAATGGATTGATAAAATACAGCATCCCGGGGTATTAAAAATAAATAATAAAAAAATGGTCGCCCAAACGCATTATGCTAAATTGCCCAAACGCATTGGAATTTTTAAAAATCCGCCCAAACGCATGACGCTCCACTGGTGTCTGCACGATGACTTTGTTTAAGGCCGTGTACAGGTTTACTCGGGAAAACAATTAACCGTTTTTCGGATGAATTTGCTGGCTATTACAACAATATTTTAAATCGCTGTAAAATCCTTATTCCATATAAATATATATTTATATACACATATGTATACGATGAAACCTCTTTAAGGCGGAACCGCTCAGAACCAACAAATGTTTCCATTGTAAAGAGTTTTCCATCGTAGAGAGGTAGAAAAAGAAGAAGTTGACCGACCGGGGGCTATTGAGGTTTTCCGTTATAAAGAGGATTCCGTCTAGTAGAGTGTCCGTTATAGAGAGGTTTCACTGTATATATATATATGAGAACAGGCCATTTTATATACCACGTTTCTCAAACAATAATTCATTTTTTCGAGCATTTAAATGTATTTTTTTTTCGCAAAGTTTATTCGAAATGCCCTATGTTTAGGGCTAAAATATAGTTTATTGTTATTGTGTTTGGAAAACGGTTTGATTACGACGGCGCGGCGTAGTCGGTATAGAAAATGTGTTTTAAAGTAATACATTATATTTACTATAAAATATAACAAAGAGAAAACAAACTGTATTTTAATAATAACATTGTTTTTACGATTAAAATCAACGTAGAAACGTTTTTGGGAAAGTAGTTTTAATTTATGTTCATGGCAGTTGAACGGGCCGGGAGCGTATAATAGCGTTAATACGCGCGCACCGGACACCTAATTTCGTGCGCCGTGCGCCGTTACGATCGTCACGCGGCCGGTACACTGTGTGTATGTGTGTGAACTGTGAATAGATCGGACAGCAGTGGTTAGGATCGCCGCGCAA
>JALBXZ010000310.1:15000-46207 GCA_027580255.1 Therioaphis trifolii
CTCACACGAGCCGCCAAAATCCGCAGATACAGAAATACAGATTGACGCCTTCCACATCCGACCAAAATAGCAGATACCACCGAATCGAGGTCAACGTCGACCATAAAACAGGCCTAAAATCCAGCCACTATTCAGACGTATTCAGTTACCCGGTTCAAGTCACTTCACGTCACTCGACATCGAAATATGTTTGTATTAAATAATTGTCAACTGTCGTACTACATGTTATAATCGTGTTTCATTTTATGTTGATAATTAAATTAAATCAAATTAAACATTCGATTTATTATTTGAATTCCTGGAGCGAGCACTGTTATCGTAGTCATTACGTACACCGTGTCAACATCGACATCGTTGGCAGAGGCGAATTATGGGAGGGGGGGGGGGCAAAATAAAAATATAAAATACCCACCAATGAAAAAATTGCCCGCTTCGTTCGCACTATATACACTCATTAATAATTACTTGAAAAATAAAATCATATTAACTGGAATAAAAATAATGAATTCAATTTAACTCTGTCCATAGTAGCCCCTCCCAAAAATATTTTCTATATACGCCACTGTGTGTATATATATATATATATATATATATATATATATATATATACACGTACGTATGTATGAATACCCTAAAACGACTTTTCGTTTCGGATCATCAATATAAATCATGATATATATATGAGAGTTCTTTTACCATTAAAATAACAACTACTTATATAATAAACGTGCGAATTTTGTGAGTTTTTCTGTGCGTGCGTCATACGTTGGGAGTTTTGACCCAGATTTTGTTGGACAATAATGGTTATTCGAAAAACGAGGGTGTGTTTCCGGGGCAACACACAGTGAGAATCGAGATCCCCGATAGCCATTTACGCGTAAATAATATATCATACCATAGGCATATTGTACGTTTTTCGACACATCTGCAGGCCATTGTTGCGATGAAACGATTTATATATAAAACTTTCCCACGACTTTGGTGGTCCCGTCACGGTGACACACGACATTAGATAACGACAGATTTCTATTTGTACGCTTTAAACGTACAGTGTTACTGTTTTGTTGTGATATTTTATTCTAGTAAATCCGACATAGAAAAACGCCATGAGTATAGTACATATCGTTAATAACAATGTTAATATTAATAATAATAATAATAATATAAAAATAATAATTAATAATATGAATCGGAGAAGTTTTGTACGAATTTCGTTGTCTACGCCAAGATTTTAACTGTACTAATAATCTACAATCATCAATAACAGCAATGATTAAACAATATCAAAAAATGTTCATTTGTTCTTGTCTCCTCACTAAACCTTACTGTGATATGCATAGGAATTTTATGCGTGTGTGTGTGAGTGTGTGTGTGTGTGTGTGTGTGTGTGTGTGTGTGTGTGTGTGTGTGTGTGTGTGTGTGTGTGTGTGTGTGTGTGTGTGTGTGTGTGTGTGTGTGTGTGTGTGTGTGTGTGTGTGTGTGTGTGACTGTGTACAACGTTACTGACGAATGATGATTTCATAAAATATGAAAATAAATATCTTTAAAAATTTATCAAACATTTTTTTTTGTACTTGAATACTTTGAAAAAACGTACGTAGATATGTAATTATCATATAGATTATATAAACAACACTGATTTAGCGTCACGTTCATGAGTTGAAACGTCGACGTTCTAGCCGGAATATAATATATATAATATCGGACCATATATAACACGACATACCGCACAGAATGAAAAATAATATTTGTAATAATATTGTTTCACAACCGGTCGTTTATGATTGGCCCATTTCAAATTGCGCGCGTAAAATTATAACTAGGATTATGATTTATAAATTTATTATAAAATAATCACTGTCACATTATCGCGAGTCGCGATATTAATAATTATAAACACCACTGATAACCTAATAATAATATATAATTATATTATTTAATGAATATTATTATTTTTAATTATTTTATTAAATCCAATATTAATTGTTAATATTTATATTGAAAAATTATACTTCCGAATTGCTTTAAGAATATAGTGAGTGAAGAGAACTTGAATTATATCGCGGAGTCCGTAGTAATTTAAAAACAATCGACGATATAAATCAATGGGTTAAGGAGTTTGGAATTTTAACAAACACTCAATGGATTGCAAGGAACTCAATATTCGGAAGAAAAATAATGTGTTCAATAGTATAATGAATTATTATAATGTACCTATTAATGTTTATAATAAATCCGTAAAATAATGATGCATATTTTTAGTTAATTTTGTTCCTAGTTTAAATATTTAGAAATTTTTGTGATTTGTTGTTCTATGATAGTGAATATTTTATGATTATAATCTTAATTATAATATTTTTGCGCGCGCAATTTGAAATGGGCCAATCATAAACGACCGGTTGTGAAACAATGTATGGTATGTTTAAATGCTTCCGGGAGACTTGTCCTTCGCGCGCTCGACCGTCGTCGTTATGTAAACGAGGCGTCGTGCGACGGCGGTCATGGACGACCACCACACGACGCGCGGAACGAGCCGAACGTTATGTTTTCTTACTCTCTCTCTCTCTCTCTCTCTTTCTCGTTTTATTATTTCGTTCGTCTAACCTCTAACCCCGCACACACATCGATTTTTTCCGTACGGCAAAATATCGTACGATCATAATTTTTAGTGAAACAAGGAAACCTATAAGGGCTTGCATACGACACGATAACAACACGGCACGGCAAGATTGCCGTGTCGCTGCCGTCTACTGCCACTACGGTAAACGGTAACGTGCCGTCGCCGTGAATTTGCTAGCGTACGTGACTATAGACGCAAGCTTGCACACACCACTATTTTTATCCGTACGATACCACGTGTTTACTATTATCAATTTCGTATTATTAGTTTGATATTATATTCAGTGGCGTAGAAAGTCTCTCCAGCGCCCCTGGCAAACTGAGAAAAAAACACTTTTTTTCCCAATTAAAATTATATTTTTTTAAATTTTTTTATAATACAATACAATTATAACTTCCTTATATTATGCTAATCTGTTCTTAATTATTATAACAATGTATACATTTTAAACTTTAAACATTTCCTTTTCTTGCTTTAATGGCTCGCAAATTCATCTATTATGTCGTCTTATGAATTTTCCTGGCAAATTATTGTGTTCTATGGATGAAATCGCATAACAGTCGTAACGTTATATCGTCTGTTAGGCGATAACGATAAGGTCGATTGTTTTATAAATTATAATTATAATAATAATACTATTAAATTATTTTGTAGAATTAAAAATTCTATATCTTTAAGTATAACGTGATGCACGCAATAACAAAACACAGATTACTAAAATGTCGTTTTGAAGGTAGAAAAAAAACACTGCTTTTAAAGCATGATTTTGCGCCCCTTCAGAATTCACGCCCCTAGCGTAGGCACAGTTCACCATACCCTTGCTACGCCACTGATTATATTATTATTAAATTTAAATAAGTTGTCTGCGTTATTTCTTTATTTTATGCTTGTGGACTAGTGTTGTTAAAATATGACTGACAATACCTAGGTTAGTTACAATACCTAGGCAATAGCGACAGTGAAATTTTAATTTCATTAGTAATATGAGACCATGGGCGCCCGAAGAGGGGGGAAAGATGGGGCGTTTGCCTTGCTATGATATTAAAACTTTTTTCTACTCATCCGTTTGTGAACAGGATAATAAGTATTATTTGGATCTATTAGACTAGATATATTACATAATATGCGATTTTTGAGTTTTGGTTTTAAATGCCTTTCAAAATATGAATTAATGACCCGAAAACTACAAAACAATTGATAAAATGTAGACAGTTTTCAAAAATTAATATACAACTATTAATTTAATTTTTAATTTTTAAATATAATTTTAATATTAATGATTAGGGAACGGATTTATATGTAAATACATATTTTTATTAAAACAAGATGTTTAAGATTCGATTAGAAATGTTCATGATTTAAAACATTACTATTAAAAAGATGCTACTTTTATTTTACATATTTTTATCGTCTATCATAAATCTCACAGACTCACTTTCTTAAATTCAAATGTTCATGGAGCATATTAAATATTCTTCATCTTCGTCGTCGATTATTATAATTTATCGAAGAAGTGTAATTATTTTCTCCTTTCTTTCAAGACGATTCATTACGGTTACGAAATTCTCATTAATAACATAATTTATTACAAATACATTACACGCTGACCACTCTTTCAGTAGTCGACTGAATTGTTTAACGTGCCACCTGCACCAAGTTTTGTAGGAAAACATTTTTACGCCGCGTAATACTATTTACGCTTACGCCGACGTGTTCGGTTTCCGGGGCTCAAAAAACGCGCTCCTAGAAAAACGTACCTTAAGAATGGTAGTATAGTACTATAAGACTAATCAACTTTTGTTTTTATTCTGGAAATAAATAAACAATGATATAGGTACCTGCGATTAAATCATTAAACTTTTGATTATATGATTGAGTGCAGAGGTTTAAACGATTTCTTTTTAATTAAACACACATTAACATGCATACACGCTTTTGTAGCATTTTAATTACAGTGCTTTTGGACGTCATACGTAATACTGACTGATCTGTGACTAGACGTTTTCGGTTCGTACTTCATTTTAAATTCTTCGTTCAGCGCAATACAGATCGCGATATGATATCGATCGGTAATAAGACGGGACTGTAAATCGTGTAGCTTATCACGAGTTCCAATAATATATTGTGTTACATCGGTGCATTATACGGCACGGAATCGCGGAAACAACATATCGCACGTGTGTGTACTATACACGTACATGTTACGTACACAAGAACTCACGTATTTATATATATATATATATATATATATATATATATATATATATATATATATATATATATATATATATATATATATATATATATAATATCTTATCTGGGCCCGTGTACAGGACATCGCACATCAATTTTCTGCGCAATTAAGAGCCGTGAAGAAACTTACTCGAACCCAAAATTTCCCGCCTCCGGCTCGGAGTCTCTCTTCGTCCCGCCCAAGATGTGCCAGCTCTGCGGCGCGGCAGGAGGCCGGAGAAGATTGTTACGGTGATGAGAATAGCTATATCGGGTACGTAGCCGACGGCGGCTCGGCGGCAAGAGTTTATTAAACATTTTTATGTTTTTCTGTAAAGTTTACTGCGGCTCGTGACAGTTTTCGAGCGTACGCGTACAACGTTATATTATTATATGATTACGGTGAAGAGAAACGACGACGGCGGAGATGACGGCGGCAACGACGGCGGCGACAACAGCGACGACGACGACAACAGCGACGACGACGACGACGGGGAGTTGGTGGAATTAATTATTTGAATATCCCGCTGTGAGAGGGAAAAAAACCCGGTTCCGTTGGCTTCCGCTCTTGAGTTATTCCCACACGCCGGTCGCGAGACCGATACGTATACGCGCAGTTACAGGGTGTCTCGAAAGTCTCGGATCGCCTCGCAGGATGTACGTATCGAACGAAATTTCGAATTTCGAACATTCGAATGAACGCTCCGGCGGTTGAATTCGTGTTTTTCGCCTGTTTTTAAAATGTGTTCATCAAATAATATCGACTTTCATGTAACGGTTTCCCGGCTGTTTCTAAAGCGCCATAAACTTATAATGACATTTCACCACGACAGCGGTCTCTGCAATCTACGGGATTCGGTAGGTACCGTGAGTGGACGGTTAGTCACAACACTCGAGCTGTTAACACTTGTACGCGGGTAAATTGACATAGCAGTTTTATAAAACTTTGTTCGATTCCTCGGAAACAAGTTTGATGAAAACTCTTAATTTCTCAGTACACAATTAAGAGGGAAAAAATGGACTGATTCTGATTGTCATTCACGTTTTCCGGTGTTTCTGCAATTGATTGGATAACGCTGTGTTACATTGTTTTAAATTAAATGTTACATTTTAAAGGCAAATCGTCATAATCAATCCACGGCTGTATGATCAGTGATTAATGTATTGTATTTACAGAAAATATTAAAAAAAGGTTTACGAAGATATGATATACTAATACTACATACATATTTGTATTTAAATATAGAATAGAATTAATTAATTTTATAACAATATTACGTCTAAAAAAAAACTACAAGCGATATTTTCTTACAATATTCAATAATAAATAACACAAAACGATTAATTTTTATCGCATGATTTCAATAAAACATCTATTTTGATATGAAAAAAAACGGTTAATGTAATAATATTTAAAACAATAATATTTCTATTGTATTAAAATACTGATTTTTTCCATGTTTGAATAACTTACAAAAATACAAACTTTAATTTTTTTAAACAGTTTTCATGTATAATATTATAATATGCAGATAGTCTTAGACGAAAAATTTTTAAATATCACCTTTCCGAAATTAAATTTGTATTCGATTAATTTGAATAATATGTTACCTCGAGTAAGTTTTGGATCAATCGAACTGCTCAAATAAACCGAAACTTTTGGAAAAAAAGTTACACGTACACAATAAAATCAATCTCTTCCAAACTTCTAATGATTTTGCTCGAAATCTCATGATATCAATTAATATAAATACGGAGTACATTCAAAAACTTGAAAAAAATTGACATTGCCATTTTCAGATGTTAACAGACGTATGAGCATCGAGCATATGTGTTCACGGTGTTAAACGGCATCGTGTACAACACGTATTTTAAACTAGAATACAATATAAGTGTACGTACGTGTGAAAAGTCACAGACTCACCGCACACCTTGTACGTAATACGTATGGGTATGACATATGAGCGCATATTGAGCCGTATATAAAAAAAATTAAGTGTCCGTACGCCAAGCCTGCGTAACACGTATAACTGCTGCTCGATACGTTTTACCCACATCCGAAAGTCGACGATAAAAAAAAAATACGGGCGTAGCCGTGAATCGCCGCGTGCTCGTGAATATGGCAACAATATAATATGATTTATACGTATATTACTGTTGTCGCGGCGATTGTCACCTCGATAATGCGCGTTTTGTTTTGCTTTGTTTTTTTTTTTTTTTGCTTTTAAGCTGTCTGAACAATAGATGATTTTCGATATTACGACACAGATTTCGAAAAAAAAAACAATAATTATTGCAGAGATACGTTCACGTGAACGCTTTATGACACACACACACACACACACACACACACACACACACACACACACACACACACACACACACACACACACACACACACACACACACACACACACACACACACACACACACACACACACACACACACACACACACACACACGCACACACACACACACACATAGCTAGTTCGAATTGCCGTTGTGAGATTTTCCTCACTCCTCACCTACCGCAGACTCGAGGCGATCGCGTACACACCCATTATTACGCGGCAGAAGCCTTTCGACCGACCACTGAATTGCTGGCATGGGTTGCCGCTGACAGTACGGGAGAAAAACACATAAAAATGACCCGTCTATGCGACGGTCTCCTCTCCTCTGCGGCGAGCGATCTCGCCCTCGCACAATGAACGCTATAATGTAATCCGCACAGTCCGCACGTTCCTCTCTAACTTTCGTTTTAAAACAATCCTTTTATAACGAGTGGACGGACTCGCCCATGGTGATCGTCACAGACTGCTCGGTGAATGATAAAACGGATAGAATTGGTGGCGCACGGAAAGTACGATTATTTTTTAACAATCATTTAGGTATAATTTATGAACATGATAATGTGAGACAGGTAACGGCGGGAAATAACAAAACAATTTTTCTGTTTTTGACATCTACTCTTTTGACCTAAAAACATCGAATTGTTTATCGAAAACTAGTGTACTAAAATTTAATTTTAGTGATTAATTTAAATTATTTGAATATTTTGAAACTAGG
Source organism: Therioaphis trifolii (assembly GCA_027580255.1). Classification (NCBI taxonomy): domain Eukaryota; kingdom Metazoa; phylum Arthropoda; class Insecta; order Hemiptera; family Aphididae; genus Therioaphis; species Therioaphis trifolii. The sequence goes on from JALBXZ010000310.1 coordinate 22,920, forward strand.
AGATGTGTTATTTAGAACTTGAAGAAAATAAACTGCACTTAAAATGTCTTTCAATTTATAATGATGAATTATTTAAAAAGATAATAGTATTCATTTTTTTCTGTCTATGTCAACATTGTGTTTATTTTCTCAAAATGTAGCATTTGTTCTAAGTTATTCTATTCTGAACACGAACAAATAGTTATTACTTATTGATAATAAAATAATACGTCACTTCATCAACAAACGACGGCCGCGCGTCGTGTGTGTGTGGCCCGAGGCGGGCGCGGCCGTCATCCGAACGACAGCCCGCCGCCCAGCCCGTAGCGCCCGGTCCTGTTCTCGACGCGCATGCTCAGCGACGCGGACAAGCCGTCCCACAGCCGCCGTTCCACCTGGCAGCTGAGCACGCCGTCCGTGTTGAAGGACCCGCGGGCCGACGACCGGCCGGTGAGCACGCGGAACGCCAGCTCGGCCACGGCGACCGACCGCGGCCGGTCCGTCTCGAGCACCACCGCGGTCTGCAGCCGGTCGCTGTTGTGCCGGTACCACGCGAGCTTCGCGGAGCCCGTCAGCGTGTTCACCTTGGCGGACAACAGGTACGCGGGCCCGGCGTACCGGGCCAGCAGGGCCGGCCGGAACCCGGGGCCCGAGTGTATGCCGGCCCTCGCGTGTTGGGCGGCGGCCGAGAAACCCAGCTCGGCGCCCAGCGACAGTCGGCGCGACACGGCCTGCGGCGGAGGCGAACAAAACGCACAAAAAGCAAAATGAAAACGTGTTAAGAGCCTGACGACGTCGTAACACGTCGCGAGGTTTTCTTTCACGACGCGCCACGACGCGACGTCCGCATAACGTTTAGTACCACGGGTATTTGTTTAGCGTTTCAAAAGTCATCGTAAAAAATACGCGCTAGAAGAGATGACGACGTGATGTTAAAAAATAAAATTCAAACCGAGTTTGAGTGAGAGACGAGAGTTCTGATCTAAGTAATTTTATGTGAAAAATTGAAAAACTAATGTGATAAATAACACGTGGACATTAAACATAATTTTTTTATCATCATATAGATAGTATATCTATAGATTATATGTTAAAATATATACATAAAATATCAATTAATTATAATATGGTCACTGAATAAATATGATACTATACATCACTAAACACCTAATTGTAAATGGGTTTCTCTTATCGAATTCGGAATAACATAATTTTATTAGTTATGAGTATCACCTGTACTTGTATTAATTTGTTCATGTATTGTTATTGCGACTTAAGCTCTCCTCTCCTCATTTAACATAACATAAAAAAATGTAATATTGTTTTAAATGCATCTTTACAGGTTATATTCACCACAAACATGTATTGTACTAACTCGAAAAAAATTTTTTTTTTTTGTTATTTTGTATGTAGTATCGATTACATTATACAGTATTTTGAAATGAAAATCAATTATAATTGTCACTTTCTATTATTCAAAATTGGACGGGCTTGTGGAAATTTTCTAATTACTTATTGATCAAATAGCTACAATAATAGAGGTTCGAAAATATATCGAGAGGACAACAAATAAAATTCGAATCATCGAAAGTTATAAAAAATGCACGCACGACAATGATTTGGGGATAATTTATAGATATTGAATCCGTACATAATGATCAATCATTAGTGATGAGATTATAAACGAATGTACAACGTACATTCGTGTAAAATGTACTTCGAATTATGTAGGTTGACCCGATGAAACTTCTAATCATCGCATGTTGCTGACTGGTTTGCCCTAAATTTTATTTCTATCTACCGCAACATTTTCAAGGAATCAAGCGTATTTTTTGAATCACCGGAAGTTTTGAAATATTAAAAGTTTGAATAACTGAGAGTTGATTATATTTCGATTTGGGAAACTTGTCGTCACCGCGATTATATCGTCTGCGTGTGTCGTGTGTGATAATGTTTTCTTAAGTGATCCGAGCACATGCTGTTCATTTATTTCCGCATCCATAGAGCACAAGGTAAATATTATATATATATATATATATAATATTATATATATATATATATATGGGAAGAGATGTTAGCTCGGTAAATTATAAACAAATAGACGTAAATTCACGGAAGTTTCAATGACGTTAAGATTACCGAGTAATATTTTTTACCGTTTACTATGGTTAAAATACAATTTAGCCCGTTCGGCTACATTGAAAAATGTAGTCGGTTCTAAATTAATCAATTAATGATTGAAAGTAACAAGTAATGTTGTTTGATGTTTTTCCAATGAAAGATGTTAAAGAAAGTTAGTAAAAACGGAAAATAAAATAGTATGTACATACTTAGTAAACATTTTGAAAAATATATGAATTTGAACGCTTATCATACTTTATTTGAAAAATAAAAAAAAATATTGAAATAAAAAAATACTAACTTATATACCGAAATTTACGTAATTATGTTAAAATTTCCCGGTTGATTTTCCAAAATTTTTTAAATTTCACATTAATTTACAAACTCATTATTTCGGTTATAGATGGTTTTTTAATAAAACAGTACTATTATCCCGAGGTTTGATGACTGTTACGAAGGTCTTAAATCAAACATTTAGCTAATCGATATTTTTCTAGAAAAGTGATTTTAAATAACTACAAAATTTAATTCATACGAAGAGAAGCTTAACAATGATATTTTTATTTTGCACACTGCTCTGTTTTTACGCTAAGTCACATTTTGTACGTTTTCTTTTAGTATTCTTAATACGTTCTTACTACATCTTACTACAAAATAAAATGTTGTTCAACTCTTATAAATCACATTACTTAACAATAAAATTACGATCGCCACAAATAAACCTCAGATTAAAACGTAATGTTATTTGCCAAGAAATACTTTATTAGCTCAATACCAAAGTGAAATAAAGCGCACCTAGATATTCACACCGTAGCATTTATATGGTTTATAAATCCCAGTGTGTTTTACTTATATACGTACACCGGTTTGAACCGGAAAATTCCTATCTAGCGTAATATATAGATACCACTCGACCGACATTCTACGCCAGCCAGTCAAAACGATAAATCGATAAATGAAACGGTATCAAGCGATATCATAGCATATGTATCTGTAATGGACATTCACCAACTCCCTCGCCTATCAAGTTGACATATTGTCGTAAAGTAAATATATTAGTGGCTAGCTACACTAATGACCTGCATTTCCGTATCATACACATACTGTTCGCTTAAGCTCCATTCAGACGAAATGTAATTAATTACAGTAGTTCATTTTTAAGTTTTATGTATTTTCTGAAAAATTATACGAATTTTTTACTGTATTAAACCATATCAGCCACTGCTCACGATTATTTAAATGACGCATATTATTTTCCTTTCATCATCGTAATAAAATATAAAAATGAGTGTTGTACGTTTTTAGTTATGGCCAGCCTGTGAATTCCTTTTCGATAAGTAAATGCGACCCACGAGTTTTCGAAAAGTTACTGATCATTAGTATAGATATGCTATATCTATATCGTGCTTGTTTATATCGTATAACCATGGGTTTCAAAGTGAGTCCCATGGAACCCAGGGGTTCCACATGACAACCACATAAGTTTAACAAATTAGATCCACACATACAATGAGACTATGATTTTGTCAGTTTTTTTTACGAAAATATACTTGTATTTAGAATTTCAGAAGTATTAAAATATAAATATGTGATAAAATAGGTATAATTGAATAATTTGTCCAATATAATGGCTTTTGACTGTGAACTGTTTTTTTTTTTTAATCGAAAACAGGTAGGTACTCAATCAGTAATTTTGTTATGCGAAAATTACATACACTTTGATATTAAATTTTAGTCACAATTAATATGCGTTTTAAACACATTAACTATGAATAATGTTATCTATTCTCGACTATATTGAATTTATGGATAAATTTATAGGTATAGTTAATTAAAAGTTTGGGGAAGAGTTGAAATTCCGGTTCCAAAAAACACAAATAGTGTTCTACAAATGCCGTGGCAGTAAAAGTTTAGGAACCGCTGTCATTTAACATCCATGGTGCAAAGGAAAAAGAACGCAGTGACATTTATAATAAAATACGTCTTGAGTAAATGATTCTACACCGATATTCACCATACGATAGCCAATATGATAATTATAATACAAATCAGCGTTGGGAAACTCAAAGTCATTAAAGAAGGCCAATTTTTAGAACTTTAAAATCTAACGGGCCAAAGAACATAGAAGACAAAAAAAAGAGTCAATTAAGTTTAAGATTTTCAACTGACATTTAATTTTTATATTTAATTATTTTTACACGTAGTATTTATTAATTAATGTTTGAAAAAAATACGAAAATAATGAAATCATCAGCCAGCCGTGACACGAAAGACATAACAAAACCTATAACATAAGTACCTTATAATATATAAAAAAAACAATTTTTTCTGCAATAATAAAATTAACAATAATTCGTATTTAACGGAATATGAATGTCCATAAGTTTTGCGCTCGGGAAATTTCAAGGATATCGTTTTAAATAGTTTGAAAATAAACGATAGAGAACCCTTTTTTTATTAAAAATAAAGCAACATTTATCATCTGTACATTTATGTTTTCGTACAATTAGCATATTTGTGGAAAAAAATTAACAAATAACAACCATGACTAACTACGTGATAGGAAGCTATTCAGTCCAGTGTTAGGGCCATAATTAGGAGATATTTTATACAGATCGTGAAGATCTTAACAATAACGACGGGGAGGGGGGGGAGGGATCGTCAGGAATCATATTGGAATATCGATTTAAGATTAGTGAATCGTAGTGAAGGAGAGATGATTTGGAATAGAATTGTTGTCGTGTGTTTAGGCTAAATTATCGACGGTCTCAATATCTAGGAATCCTTATGAAAAGGGTGGTTGTTGACGAGCCAAGGAGCAGAAGTCAACTTGCCGCGGGAAAGCTTAAATTTTTAATTTTTTTATCGAGTCGGCAGAACCAAAAACGAAAAACACCCCGTTTTACGTCATTCCCACTGAAAATCAACATAACACAATAAATCGCGGTACGACCCCCCTCCCCCCAACCCGATGGGAATCACATCGCGGACGTTATACCTGCAAATACTGGAACGCGCACGTCTTCCGAACCGGGTTGGCGGTGACGGATAGCGCCGTGCCGGCCGCGGCAGCCGTATAATCCACGTCGTAGCTGCACGTCAGCGGCCGCGTCCACCAGCACATCTGTCCGGCCGCGGACACGTCCACCGCGCCGCCCGAGCTCTTGGCCACCGTCTCGAACGACCAGTTGCCCGACATTGGATTCACCTCGACCGTGCCGCAAGCCAGCGAGCCGAGCTGCGACCGGAAGCCCAGCGTGCCGGCCAAGCGCACCGCCGTCCCACCCCCGTTGGCGAACCCCTTGAGCGCGGACGCGGCCGACCAGCGCGACGGCGGAGGCACGTCGTCAGCGGCGGCGGCGGCGGCGGCGGAAAACGGCGGCGGCGGCGGCGGGACGTGCGCCAGAGCCCACGGGTCGCGGGACTTGATCAACAGGTGCACGCGGCTGCCGTAGAACAGCACCGGGAACACGTCCGTGGCTGCGGCGAACAGGTCGCGCGCCTTGCACGGCGGCACGGACTTGGCCTCGGCCGAGCCGTCACGGGCGTCCGTCATGACTGCGGTGGGAGCGGCCGTGTGTATACGATATCAACGCGTGGTCGAACGACGTCGTCAAAGCCGCGGGCGCGAAATCGTCGTCGGGACGTCTGCGTGTGATGAGGTCGACACGTCTCACGTCGTCGTCGTCGTCGCCGCCGTTATAGTCGCGAACGTTACGCACGACCTGTTGTTTGTCGCGCGGCCGAGACGGGCGCACGTCGTCGCGGCAACCAAATCGTCGTGTTCCTCGCCCGAGAGATCGACTTTAACGGCTTTCGAAAACACAATATTATAATATCGTGTTATATATTCTATAGTCTATACCACGTACCGAGAGAAGGCCGCCGGCCGACGTTTGTGCGGACCGGACGTCTTGAAACCGACCCGACGGTCTGGAGCGCTTCCGATGGTTTTTCGACGAATACCTACGTTTTTTTTTTTGTTTTTTTTTTTTAATTCGTACGTATACACGTACGCCGTATATCCTCATACGGCCCCAACACAACACTGGATGTATACTCAACGTATGTAACGCCTCGAGTATCAAAATGGCAAATGCAATGTATAGGCATGAAGCGTTTTAAACACCTGTGCGTGCTAGACAGGGCCGGTGCGATGGGGGGGCGAGCAGGACCCTTGCCCGGGGCCTCGCGCTTTTTTGGGGACCTCGCGGCTCCACAATTGTATTTTTTTTTTTTTTAATATAATTATATAATCCATTAGTAAAAAAATAAAAATAAGATTTCGTGTTCTTAACACACACCTATAATTGGTAGGCCATTCTTGTAAAAGGGCCTCGTGGTATACTTCGCCCAGGGCCTCACAAGAGCTAGCGCCGGCTCTGGTGCTAGACGCAAATGGAACAGAAGTGATTCGAGTACTAAAAATCATGGTCGACCCCATTAAAAAAATCGTATTTTTCATGATTTTATTGCTCTATACTTCGATCGTCTATGTCGAGGAAGCTGACTTTTACATACTTCGAATTTGGCTTAAAATTAAAACAGGTACTATACTGCGCGACAGTGACGTGACCCGTCACGCTATTAGCAAGAGATCGGAACCGTGAAAACGTGAAACGCGTGTCACAATAAAAGATACACGACTCGCGTGTACCTTGAAACTTATCGTATTGTGTGCAGTAACATATTATTTGCTATTACCTATAGGAAATCGATAATTTATTTTTGTTTTTATACGTTCTACTAGAGCAGGGGTGGGAAACTTAAAGTTACTAGAGGGCTAAATTTTAGAACTTAAAATCGAGCGGGCCAGAGAACAGAAAAGCAAAAATAAAATGTTTAACCAAGTCTAAAATTTACTATTGGCATTTATCATTGATATTCATTAAACATGGTATCGACTTTAAAAATATAAAAATAAAATACAGATAAACGCTTTAATTTTGTTTAGTCATTTCAAAATGTAGCGCGGGTCGCCAGTTGCCCATCCCTGTACTATAGTGATAGACATTTGTATAACGTTTCTGTACAATATTAAATTTCTAATTACTATTGTTCACTATTAGTCCTACCAGACTTTTATACTATACGTTTATACAAACCTATATTTGATGCGTTAATGACACTTATGCTTGTCCATACTATAATTATATTATTGCGTACACTGGATATATTTTGTTCGTAACTGGTAATTAAGGCAATATTTAATTAATTTTAAAATATCACATTCAAAGCTATCAGTTGCTTTATTGTGGTTGAAAATAGTTAGGCTATCACAGTAATTTTATCCAAAGTCCAATGAAACACATTTTCTCCATTTCTAGACATTCTATGAAATGTATCATACCACAATTTACTAATTCTATGCAACCCAACCCCGACGTTTTATGCATTTTGTATTATGTGTAAACACTATAAATTATAGTAAAAAATCATTAGTATTATTAAGATCGTTCACGTCTCTACACTTGATCAGCCAAGTATTCCGTGGAAACTATTTTCGAGCCAACCAAAATATTGTTTCACTCATCTTGACGCAGAGCTGTATTGTTTTTAATTTTAACGTGACGATAATTTACCGCCATGTTTCTTTCTTCGCTAACATTTAACGCACCTCGTGAATAACACCTTTTTGTTTTAGTTTATAATGAAAAGTTTGTAGTCTACAAAAAAAAAAATTCTTTACTACGTCACCGGCCACAGAAGCACTAATATATAGGTACACCTTATCCCGCAGAAAGCGCTCAAACTCGTCAAGAAACTCATCGAACAAAATGTTTTGACGATACGGCATGAATAGGTACCTAGATTGTACACGAGGCACGAAGACTTTGCAGTAAAATGTAAAGTATGCCGTTAGTGCCCCGGCCGCGATGCGTATATTATCTATCTAAACGATCTCACTCCGACGTAAAATCGCATTTTTATGATGGTGATAAATGATAACTTTGTAGTGCCATTTTAAATGTAACGTGTGTACGATAAATTAAAACACATTTTCACCGCAGCTCGTAATAAACGAGCACAATAAACGATAGACCGTAGATTTAAGTTGCAGTAACGCGTATACATAATATGCAAGTACGTCAAGTGACACACACACACACACACACACACACACACACACACACACACACACACACACACACACACACACACACACATAAACATAAACCTATAAAATGATACTCATGCGAGCCTATCGCGGGAATATCGCGAATATGGTTTTTATTTTGAGCAGTACTCCTGCAGTGCAGTCCCATTCAAGGTGGTAGATGAATAGCTGATAAATATTTCAGCACATTCGGTCTTAAAGTAGCGTTACTTGGACGGGAGTTTTACTTATTCACGTGCTCGCGCACCAGAATACCTCTCAGTATCACACTATGACCAAGTTTACATATTACCATACATTTTTAGGTACAGATTGTTTCATAAATGAAAAGAAAAGTAATATACAATGTTAATGAATCTTAGGAAACAATAATAATAATTATATTTTTAATTTTCAAACGCGTCCGAGTGTTTTAAATTATAAATCAATCGTCGAATTCAATGTTAAATAAAATTGTAAGCCCCTTCCCCCCCCCCTTGGGGATGCGCCTGATAAGTCTTAAGTGCAGTTGACTATACTTTTAATTGTGGATCTAGTGTTCACAATTGAATTTTCTATTCATGTATCACAATTTATAAACATAAATACACTTATATACAATCAATATGATATTTCTTGAAGTTAGTGGTTCAAATTTTACCCGCAGATAATACATTTCAAAAGCTCCTTCGATATAAAATAGAATTGATACGACGTGGAACACAAATGTATATTTACGTCATTCACAATTCAACCATGTTGTTATTTCATATCTATACATGTATAATGTGTATATATTTTGTGTGTGTGTGTGTGTGTGTGTGTGTGTGTGTGTGTGTGTGTGTTTGTGTGTGTGTGTGTGTGTGTGTGTGTGTGTGTGTGTGTGTGTGTGTGTGTGTGTGTGTGTGTGTGTGTGTGTGTGTGTGTGTGTGTGTGTGTGTGTGTGTGTGTGTGTGTGTGTGTGTGTGTGTGTGTGTGTGTGTGTGTGTGTGTGTAAGCACGCGCGTCCAACTGAGTGTTTTAACTAAGAGTCTCAGTCACTGGTAAATCATAATATAATACTAACCACGTCTAATCAAGCTCGTTTCAGCGCTAAACAGACTAATCAATCTGTCAGTGCATTAATTTATGTATATTACATATTACAATATCACATAGGTAGTTAATATCTATTATGTTAAGTCAAAATACCGTCAGTACGATATTTACACGGTATATCATCCTTAAAATATTTGCGAACTATTGTTACACTACATATTATTATATTAGTTATTTGTACATTTTGTCAATAAATAATGTTGTTACTATCATTATCATTGTATGTTGTACATTAGATTGTTTTCTCGCATTCCCATTGACAAGACCAAGTGGGCATGTCAGTTTCGTACCACTACCCACAAATATTTACAATCTATGCAACACACATAATATGAAATATTAAAACTTAAAAAATCGGTTCATGTTTCCAAATAGGTAATGAAAATGACTCGTAGAAAAGTGAATAATATCAATAACAATAAAACGTAAAACAAATTAGAGTTTCTAAATGAAAAACAGATTCATGCACTCTGTAAAAATTTAAAATAATGTTTTTTCATACAGATATTATTTCCCCAACATTGCCTCGAAAATAATTTGAATAACCGAAAACGTATTCACATAACATACCTTCACGCGCATACCTAAATTCACTTTTGACCAGATATTGTTTAGAGTTTAACAGTAAAAATAATACCACTTTCATTGCAGTCTTAAAGAATCATTGTAGTAACAAAAATAATAACAAAAAAAAAACAACAAGATCTAATTTAGGTAAGCCCTAAGTGTATTTAATTATAAAACTGTATTTAAATTGTAATTTTTATTACCCTATTGGATCTTGTCTGACATAAAAAAAAAAAATATATATATACATAAATTTCAATTCAGTTAAAATGGTGTACGATATAATCATTAATAAAATTCTTTAATTCGATTCAATTCGATAATTCTAAATACTATAATGGTCAATAATAAATAAAATAAGTCAATATAATTACTTCTAACTTCTAAAGCCCAGTAAAAATACTTAATCATTTACCTAGAGAATTGGCAACGGTATTGCACGTTATTCTTATCTATTACATTATACGTTTCGAATGTATTGTATTCAGTATTATGGCAAATAAAAATATAACAGTTCATATAAATGAACCATACTGATAATACGAGGTCATTGGCGTAAAAAATATTTACGTTATAAATTGTGGCCTATATGGCATATATTTAAATATATATATATATATATATATATATATATATATATATATATATAGATAATACATTACATATGGTATTAAATTGTACTTAGTGTTTAGTATTACTTTGATAAATATATATTCGTTTTAAAAAACTTCGAATAAATTATTTTCAGGGCCTAAGCCTTTAAGAAAAATCGTATTACAATATTATAATAAATATAATACAATACTCAAAGAACCCAAGACGGAAATACATTTGATGCCCGATCAATACCAGGAACGTATAATGGAAAACTCGATGGGCTACATTGTCGTTTAAAGTGTGAAAAGTAAACTGGCGCGAATTAGAGCCTGATAATAATATTGTATGAAATAGCGAATACGCGTTGCACGAGTTAATATTTCGTTTAATCAGAACTGAGGTTCCGATTACAACAAACTGACTATAGCTCTTTGAAATGTGATTTTTGTTTTAAAATTATTTTCAGATTTAAAATAATAAATTCATTAACTACAATAAATTGTGTACCTACAACAACCAAATTTTCGTTACATTGCCGTTGCTTTTAAAACGTTCAAAATGCTCGCTAATTACTCATACCGAACTCAATCTCAACACTAGTTTTCTAACTATCGACGTGTGTATTAATTATATTATTTTTAGAAGTATTTGATTTATAACTTGCACGTGTTCTTTAACGATGTATTTTATCATATTAGAACCGTATATAACATGTTTTTTCGAATTCCTTGTAATAATAATAATAATAATCCGTTCCATAATGAGTGTAGAGATGACATAGTTTGTATAAATCACACACATATTTGTGTGTGTGTGTGTAGGCGAATTCGAGTTCTCAGAGAATTGTTTCTTATTCTAACGACACATTCATTTCACTATGGTCGTAAAATGCGCCGGAACGTACACTGGTTTTGTGAAGCAAATACTACACGCACCATTCATTCTTCTCAGCCGCCCGTCTGTGTATAGAAGCGCCGATTTTTACCATCGCATATGCCGGCCGCATTGTCGTAGCCGTAGCCGCCGCCGTCGAAACTCATGGGACCCTGGTATTTCGGTGGCGCCTATTTAGACGAATCGTCTTCGTATTCATTCATATTTTTTTCTCGTGTCGTTTTCCCTCGTTTTTATTTCATTCAAGGCCGTGAAACATCTGTGTGTTCCCGTCGGGCGTTCAAATAAATTACGGCCGAAAAAAAAGAAGATATTATCATTATTATCGCGCGCATTTAAACACTTATTACCCCCCTTTTTTTTCAATACAAATTTACATACAATTTATATTTAAATACTTAATATGTACATGTTTGCAAATCCCTTTTAAGTATAGAGCTTGTTTTTGGGGTATATAAGTACACTTTATATTCTATTACCGTGGCGTCTTTAAGAGTTCGACACTATTTGTATTAACTGCTAACTATTCAAATCATCGCGATAAAATATTTCGAATTATTTTTGAACAACTAAGGCCATTAACTATTTCAGATGAAAATACCGAAGACAGATTAATTTTAACCGTATAATGTTAAAACATGTATGTTTACAAATTTTTTTATTTTGAGACTTACCGAATAATAGATGCTATATTTTCTTCAAACACTCGAGATTTTTTCTTATTTTATACATTTTTCGCGAATACCGTAGACTCTACGACGTAGAGTATTATTTTAAATGGACGTTGATTTCGATTTCAGTTCTATTGTTTTTATTGCGTACGAAGACAAACTAAATCGTATTACTTTTAGGTTATTGTTCTCAACACTTAAATTTGTGTTAAAAAGGACATCGACATTTATGGCAATAAACAACGATTTTTATTTCATTTTATTAAAGCATTAATAATTATTATAGTTTACTATATACAATTATTTCTCATTCTATGTAATAAAAATAGTATATATACACTATAACTACATGTTTAGTATTTTAAACATATTTATGTCCAATTCTAGATTTTGAGTGAAACGGTGAATACATTTTTTAGTATTAATATAGTATAATCTTGGTCATAAATACGTTAAAATAGCTAACTACCTATATCAAAATAATATTTTTGTTACATATCGTTCAAAACTTGAGATTTAGATTTTATGTAGGCATTATTATTTATAAATATATAAAGTGTCACATAAATTTACAAATAAAAAGTACATACGTACTTTGTCCGTGATAGGATATTCTTTGCTTCTCGGACCAGTTAACGGGGATGGGTGTTTTAAATTTTAAAGCAATAATAGATATTTTCTTAAGTTAAGCGATTATGCGCAAAGCTTCACAAAAAAAATATACCGTGTAGATGGAACACTTTATTTAAATAAATATTTAAAGTTGAAAATTGACATAAAAACAGTTTGTAACGTTTAACAGTTTAAATTGTAAAATAAATTACTCAAACGGTAATAAAAAAAATTCTGTGTCGCGATTTTTAAATTTTTTTAGAATCGTTGGTGCTGTGTATGAGTGATTTCATATAAAATTTTCAAAAGTGTCCATCGAATATTAAAAATATAACATTTATAAATTTCACATTTTTCGTCTAATTATCGGTAGGTTTTTTTTTAAATTATCCAAAGTTTTTTTAATTGAAAAAAAGATATATTTTTTTTTATACAAAAGACTCAAAACTTCTTGTTCAATCTGTATTCAATATTTCATTTTGATTGGATTAACCAATTTCTTCAAATAAATTGTTCAAGTTTAAAATTAACGTAAAACAGTTATTTTACGTAAAAATTGTATAATAATTTACTTATAAACGTTTATAAAAAATAATCTTAAGTCACGATTTTTGAATTTTTTTCAATATGGTAAGAAAAATGTATGAGTAAAGTTACAACAAGATATTTTCAAAGTTCTATTTTTAACCCAAAAGAAGTCAATTTTTTTTTAAACTTTTAGATTCTGAGTGAATCGAAGGATTTACAATGATGTTTATTTTTTATTTTTTTTTTCTGTAAACACTTTTTCGTATAGAAATCCTTGTCCAAAAGTTTCGTCCAGCAACTTTTTAGATTCGAAATTGAACTGAGGTGGTACTTTAGAGAGGTCTTTTTTCCAAAATCTCCATAGTTTTTCCAGTAATCAAGAATAACGATTGAAAAACTGAGTAAAAACGGTAAAATCGGTAAAAATCCGCCGTAAACGAAATTCTCACTGTTCAGATTTTAGGTATTTAGTCATAAATCGAAAAGTATTGAAGCTAGAAACTTGAAAATTTTATCCAATATCAAATACATACTTTTTTATATTGGACAACATTCTCAGAACAATCATAGCACTTTTGACTCAAATATAGAACTTTTAATTTACCAAATTGTTTGAAAGTTTTATGTAATATAATTTTAAATATTTGACAAAAAGTTCTGAAAATTTAATATGATCTTACACATATACCTACCTAATTATTCTAACAAAAATTCAAAAATCGTGACTCAGGATTTTTTTTATTGTCTAATTTCTTTTAAGTTCATTTCTAATGAGTTATAATTGCTATAACAATTGAAATTTAAATGAGTTATATCTAATTGAATATTTTATGAGGGTTTAATTACAAAAAAACTCACCAAAAATTATACAAATAACCGTAAAATACGTAAACAGTATTTAAATAATAATATATTATATTACACTGAAGCTTTGCTCAAAATCGTTTTATACTAAAGAAATGAGTCATCATTTCTTTAAAACTTAATACATTAATTCACCAATATCTTGTCCGAAGACCGAAGGGACGAAGGACGAACTTGTACCACCATCATCTCATTTACCAGCTTTCTTATCTTTTTATAAATTTATGTAGCAATACAACTTAGAGTTAAAACATCGCTAAGCTTAAAAAAAGGAAAGGTCACTCAAGGTAAAAAAGTTGTGATATTAAAAATGTGCTAAGTAATTTCATAAACTCATTAGTATTAATAGAATTATTTTAGTATTTATAATTGTGTTTAATGAAATGTGTAAATTTAATATAAATAATTTAACTTAGTTTGGTAGCTACTATCATACAAAACTATTTATTTTACTTTATCTTTATTATTAGCTAAGCTAAGTTAAATTTTTGAATAAAATTAATATATTTCACTTATACAATTATAAATACTTTTATTAATTCTGATGAATTTATGAAATTACTTAGGTATCCTTTTTTTGATATTACAGCTTTTCTAACTTAAGTTATCTTTCATTTTTAACTTCGCCTTGTTTTACACGAAATTAACGGTGATTTTTTCGGACATCACTCATTTTTTAGTAAAATTTTGAAAGTAGTAAATGTAGCATAATATTTTATTGTTAAAGAATAATTTTTCACTTATGGTAAACTTAACAGCTATAATTTTTTTTTATTATTATTTCAATCTTATGCCAATATTAATAACTGGTGAAATTTTCAAGTATCTATGACTTATACTTTTTTAATATTAATAAATATTTAAAATCGTTTGAGGATAAATCGTAAAAAACTAACGATGTTTGTATTAAATTTCTAATCTAAAATTAATTAACACTTATTTACTGACCTTTTTTGCAACCAAAAATCCCGAGGATTTTTTTTTCGTTTTCAGACATCTCAGCATTAGGACTTGCTTTGCCAACTCGTCATATCGTTCATCGGATAATAAGGTGTTATTTTTACCTAGATTTGCCTTTATTACATTTAATTCAGAATAAAACCGTTCCGTTATGAATTAACATTATAGTTAACAAGTGAAGTGAACACTTTACACGTATACGTTGTTAACCGTACTGAAAATAATTTGGACACAACTACACAAGATTAAATATTGAATAACGCAAACGAGAAATGAAACGTATTACAATTTACAGGCTATAGAAATATCACAGTAATAATTGGGAAAATATAAAATCGGTTATTTATTACTATATATTACCTAATTTTGATTAGGCATTATACATTACGACTAGGGGATATGTGTATTATATAATTCGCCTGGTCATTTCAGTCATTTTATTAAATTTTATAAACTACCTAGGCATTATAATATGTAATGACTGAATTTCACATATTGTCGGTAACGTATATACACATAAAACCAAGGTGGATATATATATCTACCTTGCATAAAACATTTCGGTTTAATACGCCATGAAAATATATTTATTACCATAAACCGTTTACCGGACAACACGGAACTACCGTCATATTGGTTACAACAAATGATGAGGTGAAGTCGAAAAAAGCCGGGAAATAACACACATTCGAATTACGATTGAAACGTAAAAAATTCGAGTGTTCGAGTACCTACTACTATTTTTGGATATTCGAATGGTCTACGAGATGTAGTTAATTATTCAACTGTAAAAGTCACGAGAAGTCTATCTTCGTAGTAAAAAACCGATTCCAAACGTTACAACACACAATAAAACAAACGATCGTCCATGAATATGTAGGCAACTCGTGGACCATTTGCGGTTGTGGTGTATTAACGTTAAGTAAAATGTATTCTGTGCCGGGCGTGTTCTACGGAGACGTGCACACAGTGGCGGCCTGGGCACACATCGCTCGGACCGGCCGAACAAAAAAGGACTCTTCATTTAGGTACATTAGAAAAACATAAGGCATTGAAAATATTTTTTTTCATAAACATATTATAAAGATTTCTTTCTTGGTTAATTACAAGGTAAATAATTAAATTATTTTTATATAGTTTAAACACGGAAATGAATTTAATTGCACAAAAACTAAGAAATGTTGATAACACTCATTATAATATTGTAAAACCACTGAAAATAATATTTGAAATGAAATATATTATATTATACGGAATTATTGTCATCTTAAATGTTTGATATGTTTTTACTGTTATTTTTATTATGGTTAGTTGACCAAGAGACAGTTTCAAATATAGTTAAGGATGTACTTGTTTGTTACCACATTTTTTCACTACTCATGTATAAATAATAAAAATGTGAAATACCACTGTTCGTCCGCAGATAGTCACGCCTGGGTATCAGATTAATCTCATTAAGTCCTGTTTCTTTTTCAAACATTTTCGCTGTGTTAATCTACATTAAGCTACCTACTGATTCCATAAAATCAAAAATTATATTGAAATGTGTCAGTAAAATTCAATACAAATATTGAAATGAGTGTTTTTTAGGACAAACAAGTAAATTTAGCCCTGTTGGGGTCTTTTCTAAAAAACACAAATGTAATAAATAATCCATTTCTTTCTCAGTCAGCGTATTTAGACTTGAGTAAATAGATATAATTAAATAAATACATTATTAGACAAATCAGATAATCAATAACAATCATAATCTTTTAATTTCTAATTATTACTATGATTACAAATAAATACCATTTATATTTTATGTTTGAACATAATTTATAATTTTTATACAAAATAAATAGTAATGCAAAATGATTATTACATGTTCCATAATTTACCAAATATGTAAATTCTATATTTGTTAGTTCATAAAAAATGTTTTACTTTACAAAAATATCACCTCAAGCTATGGGTATAAGACTGTGCTATCATTGAATTTATCAACAATAATTAAGTTGGAACATCTAACTTTATCTTATTTCATTGTCTATACATTAATAATTTAAGATTATTTTCTAATTTATAATTCATTTTTATAAAAATTGATTCACTTGATATTATAACAACATTATGCCCTAATCGATGACAACAAAATACTAGATTAAAATACAATTATTTGACAGCATTTCATTTAAATTTTAAAATAAAACAAATAGATTTTAAAATTAACTAAAAATAAATACTTGTGATGTATTAAATAAATGCATTTATTTTTTTGTGTTGAAGGTAAAACTGCTTTACTTTCTCAACAACCTAAAGGGCATGGCTGCATCACTAAAAACCCGTATGGTCATAAATTCGGGCACTAACAATGCCAAATGGTATTTAACTGCAGAACACATTCCTGACTACTATAACCAAGGCATAACACCACTCCAATAAATGATATAAATGCATACATTAATAGCAATGGTCCTTGAACCCTGAGTCGCAGCTTCCCCTGACATCCACCAGTGATATTGACACTCTTAAGAACACATAGCATATGGGTGCAACTTATTTATGCAAGTCTTTTTCAATCTTGTTTACAATACAAACAAGAATCATAATAAAAAGCACAAGAGTCCAAACAATGATAAAAACTCTTAAGGATCAAGTCGTACATACAAAAACTGATATCTGAATAGTAACACCAGCTTGAGCATTAAGAAAATTAGAAAAACAAATTCAAAAATTTTTGCTTAACTATAAAAAATCCACCATAAAGGATTTACGTACAGCCAATGTTTGTGAACCACTAATTAATAGATAACTTATCACATTAGTATTACACATATATTTTTTAATATTGAATTTCTAAGCCCTTCAGAAAAAATCTGAGCAAGCCCTTTGATACTGTTTGAATAACTTGATGACTTGAAATGATTAAATGAACAATTATTTATTTAAATAATTTTAGCCGGTAAACGAAATTTGCTTATAGAAAAATGACAAAATGTTTAATAATTGATGTATAATTATACAAATTTTAAAGTAACTTGAATTATTTATTTAGGATCTTAAGACATTTTTCAGATAAACAATCAAAAAATCAAATAATAAATAAAATTGTCAATTAAATTTTAATTATATAAAATAGTAATTCAATAGCACAGAGTCAAATACTTTCAAAAATAAATATAATTAGGTTTTTATTATTAATATATCAGAAAAGAATTATTACATTGAAATTATTTAAATTTCAGTGTGCAAAACAGATGTGAATGAATGAAAATAAAATATTGAAAAGTATTTTTACCGTAAATCATATTTGAAGTTTATAGCTTTTGATACTATTAGAAATAATAATAATAATTTTATGTAAAAAGAAAAAAAATGAAATATTACATAAATACAATTAGAAAATCTTATTGGTAATGTTTGAATGCTAATTAGTAACTGTATTGATGATTGTCTTCATATCAAATCAGCAACTGAAAAAAAATATATAAAATATAAAAATTAGTGATATAATAAGACATTTTTTTTTTTTTTAATGGAACAAAAGTCAATTTACATTAAACTAAAATAAAATAAACATGAAAATTGAAGAATAGTAACTGTATCATCAAGTGTAATTATTACCCTGAAGGTATGCCTTGATTTACATATTCTAATTTGTTTAATTTATTTCATTTTTAAGTAGGAACTAAAAATAATCTTTAAATTACTAATAAGTTCAGGTTTAATTTTACTAAACAGTGTTTAAATGTGTACTTAGACTCATTTCATAGGTTATTTTGTTTAATACAACTTTCATTAATGCAGACAGCCTAGCCCCAATTAGCCCGAATTAATGAGGTTCTACATTACTATAATTTGTTTTAGTTGTTGTTGATTTAAGTAAAATACTTATAAAAGCTACTTTATAGGTTTTTTTTATAAACTACAAGTTCAAATGTAATAATGTTGAACAATAAAATTAATTTGAAATAATAATATATTATATTGTAATTGATTTAAAACCACATAATTCAATAACTCAACAATTATAAATTTCTCACCGTTCATTGGCATTTCGTCGATTTGTGTGGAATAATACTGTTCAATATCTCGTAAAATTCTTATATCATCACTTTTAACAAAATTTATTGCTACACCTTTGCGGCCAAATCTTCCAGAACGACCAATTCTAAAATTAAAATAATAATTTTGTGTAACTGATAAATATTAAGAATACTATAATACAATTAAAACATTAGATAAATAGTCAATGCCAAAAAAAAAAAAAAAAAAAAAGTCCATCGCAAAGAACTTAATTTTAATTAATAACTCATAAACAAGTCTTTGTGTTGAATTTAAATATTACCTATGTATGTACAATTCACGGTTGTTAGGTAAATCATAATTGATGACCAATGACACTTGTTGAACATCAATACCTCGAGCCCAGATATCGGTGGTAATCAAAACTCTTCTATATAAAACAAAAATAATTTTATAAATTTAATAACTTTAATTATATTAAAAGTAAAATATAAAGTTTATTTAATAATATAAGTTGAAAAACAACTTGGCTATAAATGTCGATTATTGAGTCTGAGAATCTATAAATTTCTTTTTTGAATTACATAGTGTTTGAATTGTTAAAAGGTTCCAAGAATTGAGAGGGCAAAAATAAGCCTACATTTTACTTTAAATTACATAGTGTACTTAAATGCATTTTTATTCAAATCATAGTGAAAATTGTAAGAGATTGAGCATTTATTGAATAACTAAAAGCTTAGAAATTTCAAAAGTTTAAATTCTCGAGAATAATTACAATCAAAATATTTACGTTTGACCAGCCCGAAATTCTTTCATGATAGCATCTCTTTCCTTCTGGGGCATGTCTCCGTGCATAGAACTAACAGTGAAATTTGACTCTCTCATTTTTTCAGTCAGCCAGTCCACCTTAAAAGTTAATAACAGTTTAGTTTGAATGATTTAGATTCCTGAATTTGTTTTTAAATTAATATTAACTTTTCTTTTTGTACTGCAGAAAATAACTGCTTGAGTTATGGTAAGTGTATCATAAAGATCACATAAAGTGTCAAATTTCCATTCTTCTCTTTCAACCGCAACAAAGAATTGTTTAATGCCTTCAAGTGTCAACTCATCACTAAAAAAATATTAATGTTGATAAAAACCATTACATAATAATAAAAAATATAATTTTACATACCGTTTTACTAATATTCTAATCGGATCAGTCATGAACTTATTTGTCATTTCTAAAATTTCATGTGGCAATGTAGCTGATATTAAAATGACCTAAAAAAATAGTTAAAAAATTAAATGGCAATGATGTAGTTCTCACTAAATATTTCAAGTGAGCTAAAAAATCGGTTAGATTAACGGACATTTTTAAATTAAAAAAAATATTTACTACTTAGCAAATTAATAAGCAAATAATATGTATCATATATTTATTATGGCCAAAAGTCGGTGACTGGGCAATTAGTGAATCATCTAAACATTTTGAGGAGTATCTAACTCAATGGGTAAAATGAAAAATACTGTACTATTTCTTGCTTTACCCAATCTTGGCATGGGCAATTCTTGTATTACCCAGTGTCATGAGCTAAGTGAAATTTAAATTAAAGTATTGCAACTATAATTAATATTAATATTATATATATATTGATATTAATTAATATTATGTTACCAGAATTATGTTTTTATATTATGCATGTAGAACTGATTTGAAAAGTGTGTTTCCATATTTATTATACATGCACAAAATTTTAATTTTTCATAACTATTATAACTGTATTTTGTAATAATGATAATAATTGTTAAATAATCGGTAATAGTTAATTTAATTTCAGTCTAACTTAGCCTATTGACACTAGAAAATCCGTTCATTGTCCAACTTAAGACTGGGCAGAACATAAAATATTATAGTATTTTACACTTATTCCAATCACTATGCTTTGCCTTTAATATACTAATTGATAAATATAATAGCTTTTTTCAATAAGTTAATATAATATGATAAAAATATTGCAATGCATTTATACAAGTTATAATATTCAAGTGGACCACAAAGTGTGAACTGTAGATCAGACTATGGAAACAATTTAAATATTTAAACATTCATAAATGTTTAATTAAAAATATATATAAAAAAATATTAACTGGTAATTTTTAGCCATAAAATTTGTATTATTAATAGTAACATCTACACCATATACAATTAAGTATAAGGAATGATTGTTATTGTTTCTTCATACTTGAGTTGCAGGTGGCAAGAATCTGTACACATCATATATCTGTTCTTTAAACCCTTTATTCAACATCTCGTCTGCTTCATCTAATACCAGTGTTTTTATATTCCGAGTACGTAATGTTTTTCGTCTGATCATGTCTGTCAAAAAAAATTGGTTTGTGATTAATACAATTTGTACAATTGCACAATTAAATAAATTTATCACAAGTATTACTAAACAAATATTTGTGTTCATTATTTAATGTTGTATTAAGTATTAAAATACTGTTTTTGTTAATACTTAAAACAACAAGAAAAGTTTTATGTAACATAATAATCACACATGGATTATTAGGGTACAAATGATAACTAGAATACATTAAGTATATCAATACTTAACATGATATCATACATACAATAAAATAACTATTTCCATTTACCTAATAGGAGTGTATCGCAGATAGATTGTAGCACTCAGATTACCGGCTAATAATGCAAGAAAACTTGTCACAAGGTTATGATTTGGAATAAATATAAAATGGAATAATAACTGTGAAATATAAGTGTATTAAAAAAAAAAATCAGATTTTACTATCGTTAAATAGTTTTTACAAAATAAATTAGAAATTAAGATTGAATTTTAAATTATGAATACTTTTTAATAGAACATACTACATAATATATTGGTTTAAATATCAAATTCTACTCAAAAATTATAAAAATAACCATTTACAATACGGCAACACATATCATACTAAAAGACAGCTAATTAACAAGCCCATACATACACATAAGGGTAAAAAACTAAAAAAATGTATTCTTTATTCAGTTCAAAAAAATGTTCTATTAAATAAATTTAAGTCCTAGAAATCTTTAATAAAATTTAAGTCCTAGAAATCTTTAATAAAACTGTAATGAACAAAAATCTATAAAACACTTAATATTTTATAATTATTTACCAAAAACACGTCCAGGAGTTCCAGAAACAATGTGTTGACCAAAATCCAATTTTCTTATATCTTCACCCAGATTTGTACCACCAATACAAGCATGGCACTGCACATTAAGATAATCGCCCAAAGCCAAAACCACCTATATCATAATTGAAAATTAAATGCTAATATTATACAATAATGCTATAATAGTAAAATAAAAATTGGAACCAACCAATGTTAGAAAACATTTTGATATTAAGTTTTTCAATGTACATTTTGTATTTTCAATGTACCTACATTTTAATTAAATTTAATATGTTCTATATTATAAATTGTATAAGTTAAATAAATATAAAATAATAATTAATGATTTTCTTGAGATAAATAATGCTAGTAATATGATTATATTTTACAATGTACTAGTGCTGAGGTAGTGTAACAATATCAATAACAATTTATTGATTATATCAAATAATTTGAGCATGACATAACAAATCGTGTTGTTGTAATAGAATTTAATGTTTATTAAATCGTATTAATTCATGTAGTAATATTAATAATAACTGTTAGTAAGAAAATATTAAGAGATATTCGTAGAAATAATAAATTATTAATGTAATATGAGAAAAAATGATCGATTACATTAATATTAAACTATACATTAAATAACTCATAAAAACTATACCTTTTGGATCTGCACAGCAAGTTCTCTAGTAGGAGACAGACACAGAACTTGTGTGTCTCTTAACTGAGTATCGACTGACTGCAACATGGCAATGGAAAACGTTGCGGTTTTACCAGTTCCGGATTGGGCCTGGGCAATGACATCTCGGCCCTTGATCATGGGCTTGATCGCACGTTGTTGGATCGCAGAAGGCCGTTCGAAACCTAAAAAAAACACCAACACGATTGTACAGTAATCGACGTACGACGGCGCGTACGAAAACGCGAGTGAGTATTGTCGAGCGACTTACCGTATGAGTAAATACCACGAATGAGATCTTCACGGAGATGCATGTTGTCGAAGGTGGACAACACCTCGACATCTTCGCTGGTCTCAAACTCTACGTGCGACAAATCGTCGGTCAGCGGACCCGCTTGTCGGCTGCTCATTTTGTCTGCGTACGGTTTCCGTTTCGCGCGACAAAAGCAAT
>JALBXZ010000311.1:0-46101 GCA_027580255.1 Therioaphis trifolii
AGTTACATACGGGGTAAATTGCGCGCCATTCCTAGCGTTGCGCGTGTTAAAAGAAATGCGTTTTTAGATTGCGATAAATTTGTATCTGTGCGAGCAGCACTAAGAACGCAAACGTACGTCGATGATATTTGTGTCGGGTCGGACACAGAACTAGACGCTCTCGAACTTCAGTCAAATTTAATAACGGTACTAAAAAGGGTCAGGCATGGAGTTAAAAAAGTGGTCTTAAATACGTCATCAATTTAGAATTAATTTCAGCCGACAGTCGCGCGTCGGGGACGCTCCCGTTCGATACAGGCGATCGGTATAGCACGAAGATGTTAGGGATCGAATGGCCTCCGGATTGCGATGAATTTTGTTGTGCTCTCCGTCTTGACCATACGCCCATATTCACCAAAAGAGGCATACTGTCACTAGTCGTGCGTATTTTTGACCCGTTAGGTTTGTTTGCGCCCGTCAGTTTTTTTGAGCCAAAGTCCATAATGCAAAGGACGTGGTGTAGCGGGTTGACATGGGATATGCCCTTACCAAGTGATATCCACGCGGACTGGGCCGCTTCGGTCGCTGATTTGGCATCACTACTCACTATTCGGGTACCGCGGTACGTAAATACGCCGACAATGCTCACTGTGTATGTTGTTAGGGTTCTGCGACGCGTCGCAACTCGGGTATGCGGCCGTAGCGTACTTGTGCGTTATTGATGCCCCGTCGGATAAATGTATATTTTTACTTGGGTCAAAGACCAAACTAGCGCCAGTAAAGTCGTTGACAGTGCCGCGCCTAGAACTGAACGCAGCAGTTCTGCTGGCCCGTTGGTTAGGTCGTTTATGTCGTATCGTGGCGTCGCAATTGAATATAATCGAAAACCACGCGTGGTCCGACTCGACATAGTATTGTCGTGGTTGACGGTTCCCCATGACTCATTTGAAACCTATGTATCCAATCGCGTACATCAAGTACATAGTTTGTTGCCCAAATTGTCATTGGCATCACATAGATCTCGTCCAATAACCCCGCCGATTGTGCGTCACGAGGCGTCTTGCCGTCGGAGTTAGTAAATTTTTCGCTTTACTGGCAGGGACCATCCGTAAACTATACCGATACGTCGCTTTGGGCACCAAGTCCTCCGCCGAAAAAAATATGTGACTACCCGAAGCCCCGCCCAACCGTGTGCGCCGCCCGTGTCGACGATGTGCTCGTCGAGTGGTACGTAATCTTTTCGTCATTTGATCGTTTAATTCGGGTGACGGCACGCGTTCTCCGTTTTATCAATCGCTGTCGCCATTTCGTAAACGTTTGTGTCGGTCTCCATCCACAACCCTATCCGAGTTGGAAGTCGATCGTGTTCCGTATCAACCCGCGTACTTATCTAAATCCGAGTTGGAGTACGCAACCCGTGTTGTTATATTAGAATCGCAACGCGTTCACTTCGCTGTGTTCCGACGTGAACTGTCACATAGCGATCGCGTGTCGTCTATACCCGGTGCGCCGAGAGAGCGCAAGTCGGCGGCGACCAAAACTCGTCGTAGTTCGCGCATACCCCACCAACGTGACTCCCACCGTCGGATAATCGGCTCACATCGTCGACCATCGCGCGTCACGTCGTCTCGACTCGTAAACAGTAACCACCGCCTGGCGCCTTGCGATAACCACGTTTTTTCGTTAATTGCCGACTACCGTGTACTCGTAAACAGTAGCCACTTCATTGTGATAAGCGATTAGATTATAATTACGTGTTTTCGTTAATACACAGTGTACGATTAATTAACGATATTATAATCTATCATACTGCTTTTTTATATACAGTTTGTAGCAATATTTTTTTAAATGGAAGAGGTAAATGCTGCTGATGTTTCACCAGTAAAAAAAAATCCATGTGGAAAGGTAAGCACAATTTAATACAATTAATTATAACAATATATTATTATGAATTTGTATTATATAGCACATTATTTATTATCATAATTTACTTACTAATATCAAACATTTTTGTAGTTTTGTTGGTAGCCAAAAAAAAGAAATTATCATAAATATGTACAAGTGAAAATGATGGAGGGAGCTAATCTGTCAGTTGATCAAAAGCCGAAGTATTATGACATCATCAAATGTATTTCACATTATACGGTATTGGACAACGTACCATCACAACAACGTTATCGGATTATAAAAAAAAAGGTATAATTTCTTCTCCTAATAAAAATAAAATAAGGCCAACAATTAACGAAAAGATTGAACGATTTTGACAAAAATGCTATTCGGCAAAAAATTCATGGGTTCTGGTTTCGCAGAGAAATACCAACTTTGCAAAAAATTCTTACTGCCGTCAATGATGATCCTACTTTACCAAATTTGAAACGCACATCATTACGTACAATTTTAAAACATTTAAGTTTCGTATATACCAAAAAAAACTCGTAACAGTGCACTGACTGAACGAAGCGAAATAGTCTGCTGGCGACAAAGGTATTTGGAAAAAATTAAATTTTATCGCAGCCAAGGTTTTCCAATTTACTACCTTGATGAGACTTGGGTAAATTCTGGGGAAACGACTTCAAAATGTTGGGTCGATAATACAATAAAATCACATCGAGACGCATTTTTAAAAGGGCTAACTACTGGACAAAAAAATCCGTCTGGTAAAGGCAAACGATTAATTGTTGTCCATATAGGATCGTCTGATGGTTTCGTCGTTGGTGGTCTCTTGGTTTTTGAATCTAAAAAAAAATACAAGTGATTACCACGACGAAATGAATGGCAACACATTTTATGAATGGTTTAGTAGCATTTTACCACTACTAAAAGAAAATGCAGTAGTTGTTATGGATAATGCGCCGTACCATTCGGTTAAAAAAGAAACGTTTCCCCAAGCTTCGTGGAAAAAGGAAAAAATTATTCAATGGTTGACGGTTAGAGGGAAAATAATTAACCAACGTATGGTCAAACATCGACTCTTGGAAGAGGCACAAGAATTTCGAACGGATTGTAACAAGTACGTTATTGATGAATTGGCAAAACAAAACAATAAAATTGTACTTAGGCTACCACCGTATCATTGTGAACTCAATCCTATTGAGTTGGCGTGGTCTTCTGTTAAACAGTACGTTAAAATGAACAATACAACCTATAAATTACCAGATGTAAAACAATTGTTGATTGAAGGCGTGGAACGAATATCACCCGACATGTGGAAAAATTTTATAAGCCACGTTATTAAAGAGGAGGAGAAGTTATGCGAGATCGACTTCATCACCGATGAGATGTTGGATGCGGAACCCTCGAATCAACATGTCTTAACCATTACCGGAAACACTTCAGATTCCGAGTCTGACGACTCTGATGATGACCAATTAACCTAAGTTGCACAGACGATATATTTTATCTTGTAAATATTATGTGTATGATGTATTATATTGTAAATAGTATTTGTATATGCGATGTATTATATTGTAAATAGTATTTGTATATGCGATGTATTATATTGTAAATATTATGTGTATGATGTATTATATTGTAAATATTATGTGTATGATGTATTATATTGTAAATAGTATTTGTATATGCGATGTATTATATTGTAAATAGTATTTGTATATGCGATGTATTATATTGTAAATATTATGTGTATGATGTATTATATTGTAAATAGTATTTGTATATAAAATAAATGATAAATTGATAACTAAAATAAACGATAAAGTAATGATTGATAACGTGAACTGGCAAAATACGATAACAGTCGTAAGCGCTGGGTAGTTTACGACGGCGTACGACGGTGTACGACCAGTCAACTTGGTGGGAGAAATTAGACCTCGAAACCACGGAGCGACTTCATTTGGATGCGCGGCCGACTTGCGCTCTCTCGGCGCACCGAGTATAGGTCGTTGTCCAAATTGTCACCCTTTATTGACAATGACTCGGTGATACGAGTAGGCGGTCGCCTGAAACATTCGTTATTGACGTACGAGTGTAAGCACTCTATACTATTGGCCAAACAGTCGTACCTTGCTAGACTAATAGGTGAAAGATGGCACCGATTAACATGTCATTCGGGGCCCCGGGTAATGGCAGCTCTCATATTACGTCAGTATTGGATAGTTTCGATTAGGTCGGTGCTGCACAAAGTGTTATCCCCGTTGTATTGTGTGTGTGCGATTAAACGCCAAGCCACTCCAGCCGTTTATGGCAGATTTGCCCGCCTCGCGCGTTCAACAATGTAGGCCATTCGCCCGGGTCGGGGTTGATTTCGCCGGACCAGTGCAAATGCGCGAACTTGGACTCCGGAAGTCCCGTATTGTGAAAATATATATATCCGTATTCGTCTGTTTTACCGTTAAGGCCGTGCACTTAGAAGTGGTGTCTGACTTGTCTACGAACGCGTTTCTGGCCGCGTTTGACCGCTTTGTCGCCCGACGGGGTTTACCCACCGATGTGTACACCGATTGTGGCACAAATTTTATCGGGGCCAATAAACAATTACATGCGTTAATTAATAGTACGGAGGGTAAGGTGTCTATAGCCAATGCAAGCACTACTTGTGAGTGGCATTTTAACCCACCAAGCGCCCCTCATTTTGAGGGCTTATGGGAGGCGGCCGTTCGTTCAACAAAAAGGTTGTTAACCCGGGTCATCGGAGTTCATTTATTTACTTACGAGGAGTTTACTACGGTGCTGACACGTATAGAGGCCGTGTTGAACTCTCGGCCTTTAACTCCCGCGTCTACTAACCCCCAGGACCTAGAGTGTTTGACGCCAGGGCATTTTTTAATCGGCCAGCCGTTATTAGCTGTACCGCCGCGGTCAACTTCCGACGCAAAACGTAACCTCCGGGATAGATGGAAGCTCCTTGATCAATGCCATCAAGTATTTTGGCGGCGATGGTCAGCCGAATACCTGACCACGCTTCAGGAGCGACCTAAATGGACTCACAGTGTTCCTAACATGAGGGTCAACGATATGGTCGTAATAAAGGACAATAACAGTGCCCCTTTGATGTGGCGACTTGGTCGTATTATGGAGGTATCACCTGGGGATGACGGTACTGTACGTGTAGCCAAGGTGTTGACCAGTACTGGTTTTATTACACGACCTGTAGTCGAACTGGTCCCTCTCCCCGTCGATGGGCAATTGCGAGCCATTCGTGTTCAACGTACTTGTAAAAAACGATCTATAATTTTAAATGGGTTTTTGTCTCTTTCTTTTGTCCCCTTTTGCTTACTGGATCACTCCGGGAGACCATACCATATCATTTGGGCACCATTATACTATCGCCTATTAATTATTATTTTATTCTAGCGGTACTATTGTTTTATGTGTCCGCGATTATGTATCTCATTTATCTAGTATTACTTATTTATGTATTTATTATTTTATAATTTTTGTATTCTTTTTTGTAATCACGTTTGTTTGACGGTTATTTATACTTGTATTATGCATAATTATCTATTTCCCAATCCCGCCGAACACTTCGTCAGACCCTCTTCGGGGGGCGAGGGCGCGGTGTGTGGTGGCCCGGTCGCCACCATCTGTACCGAGGACAGGAGTGGTGAAGCTTGTCACCCGCCCGACGGGGGAGGGGGTAGTGTAATAATGATTTTGTTGTAAAAAAAAAAAAAAATGTATAACTTTTGGGATAGTGAATGGACTACATCTCTAATCTGTGCCTGCAGCCCAGTCTTCAGTTCCATCACCGACGCCGCCGACATTCCAGTATTGTGAGGCCGAGCCTCCCAAGGGGGAGGATGTTCAAACCGGATCTATTATCTGTTATCGGCCACAGTCAATTTATAGCGTTCCCTTTTGCCACGTGCCGTGCTACGTTATCGTACGGACTATCGTCGTGTTCGGCTCTAATTGATTTTGTTGCCCAAAATAAAGTCACTTTTATGTCAGCCTTCCTGGCGAAAAGGCGACCATAGTGCGACGTGCCGTATTGTACGCGTAGTGAGTGAGCCAGTGGTCCTCTAGTCGGCTTATACGGTGTCTGTGTCGTCTCTGTCTCCGGCGGTGCGTTTCGCCCGGAATCATATAGATCCGGCGACGGAGAATATCGCGCATACTTGAGCGTGTGTTGTCCGTGTCGACCCTTACGGTGTTCGTTGTTTGTTGCTTTCGGCGGTGCGTTTTCGCCCAGAGGTGTAAAAAGGGTGCGGTTGCGACAGTCGTGTTCGTGCTTCGCTCGACGTAATTTGTTTGGCCGTGGTCGTACGAATTGCGTACCTCGTGATCTGCTTTGTGCAGCGTGACCGTCTCGCGGCATGGTTTATGTGCCGTGCCCTTTGACGTGGTAAATCCCGTCCGCCACCAGTGTGTGTGTGCATTCTCGTTAGCACCATTGTGTGCTAACCGTGGTCATTGTGTTTTCCTCAACGGAAGTCTGCTGCCGTGCATTATCCGCGTCGAAAGCTGTCGAAGTTGGTGGCCTTGTGAGATCGTCTGCAGTGATCCGTTTTTGGCGTTCTTGCAGCGGTGATATTTTATTTTGAGTACTATTTGTGTATTATTATTATTATTATTGTAATATTGTCAGTAGTTCGACTTATCGTTTTAGTATTAAGTATCGTAGGAGGGCGCCCATACACTGTGTATTATTGTAATTATTAATTGGTATTTTTCTTTATTTATTAATAAGTTGTGCCTGCTGGCTCGTATATACAAATTGTTAATTTTATTTATATTTATACATATGGTGTATTTGCATGTGTATCTAATTTGGGTTACCCTCTTGTCTATTTACCTGCGCAAGTTGCGGCAGACAACTGCATATCACGTAAGATCTGTCGTAGCGCAAAACATTATATTATATAATATTATATTTAGTAACTTTTCAGCTCTTAATTTAAGCTCAGTTTGGTCTATGTCTTCTAAATGTAAAAAAAATCCAAATTTTTCATTTAATTCATAGTACGCTTCTTTTCGTTTATTTAAATTACTGATTAAAGCATCAATGATAGGAAAAAATATTATAATTTTCATGTTTCCTCTTTCTGAAAACATAATATCTTCCGAACCTCCTTCATCAAAAAATACAGCCCTTTTTTTTTGTCTTTTCAAATCATTGGGAAACAAATCTATTTCACAAATACTTATAGCTTCATTTAATATAGTTTCAAAATTATTTCTTAATTCACAAATATATAATTCAAGTGATGTGTATAATTTTACCACCGATGATAAATCCATATCAACACATTGTTGACTTTTGCTGGTCATGTTGAATCTTTCTAATATAGGTGTCCACAAGACTAACATGAATGTAAATTCTAGGTTTTTCATTTTTTTGAATAGAGCTAATGCTTCATGTTTTGTAGCAGGCCTCTGACTTACATCTTCGGATATATTTTGTAATGCAATAACAATCTTTTTATAACCATTTTTTATTGAATTGCAAACAAAATATCTTGATTTTATGTCTTGTAGGACATACATTTTTAAGCAATGTTGAATGAGGAATAGAATTAAGCTCATTTTCTAAGATCTTCCAACGTGATGTAGAACCAGAAAAAAAAGTATACAAACCTTGAGTGATCATAAAAAACCGATTACCTACACTAGTCTCTTCAGCTGTAAATGTACCAACTAAATTCAGTGAGTGCGCCGAACAAGGCACAAATTCAACAGTAGAAGAGCTTTTTTTATACGGGATTGTAATCCATTATAAATTCCAGACATATTTTGAGCATTGTCATAACTTTGTCCTCTACAGTTTATCATGTCAATCCCAAGATCAGAAAAAAAGTGAAGTATAGCCAATTCCATATCTTTTGCCTTATGACCAACCGAAGGTAAAAATCCCAGAAAACGTTCAACAGGTGAACCGTCTGGTAGAATATATCTTATTGCAACTGTAAGTTGATCAACTTTTGATATATCAGGTGTAGAGTCTATGATAATTGAAAAATATTTAGAAGTTATTGTTTCTTGAACAATATTTTCTAAAACAGTTTTAGTCATGGTTAAAATTAAATCGTCACAAATGGTATTCGACAAATATGACACATTTCCTTTGCCTTTATTTGCATACTTGTCAATATGAGTAGAAAGAAATGGATCAAATTTAGAGATTAATTCAAGACATCCTTAATAATTTCTATAGTGCCCAGAACCTAGGATTTGATCATCACCTCTAAATGCAAGTCCTCTAGATGATAAGATAATAATAGTTTCAATTAAACGATGAATTACTTGTTGCCAATATGATTCTTCTTTCTGAATTTCAATTTTAATCTGTTTGTCTATACTTTCTAGATTTTCAGATTGTTTGGAAAACCATAATTTCACAGATCTAAGATGAATTTGATTTTTTTCATGATTTTTAACATAGTCTAAACATTTTTTCCAGTTTATAAATCCTTTACCTTGATGACTAAATGCAGTTTCATTTTGTGCAAATTCTGAACAAGAGTATAAAACCCAATCTCGAGATTAACGTTCACCATTATGTAATTCCCTTGTAAATACTTGCCAAGGAAGATATCGAGAATATTTACCAATTTTACGCAAAGTTGATTTAAACTTGATGCTCTCCCAACAAGTAAATATTTTATTGTGTACAGAGACGTATTTAGGGGGGGGTTTCATCACCCCGGGCGGCAAATTTTTTTGGAATTAAGGGGTGGCGGCATTTTTTCGTAACCAATAACCATAACCTATCATCCATTTTTTTCATTCGTCAATTAAAAAAAAAAAAATAATAATTTAAGATTTTGGATAGCGGCTACACTGCGATTTTATTTTTCATGATAATATTATCATAAGTTGACCGCGTAAAATCCATAGATTATGATTATTAATTATTATCTTCATCAATCTGTAAATCGCATGTTCGTATGTTTCATACTTTCGTGAAAATGTGTAATTATGTGAATAATGAATATTGTGAATGAAAAATGATTTTATATTTTCATAAACATTACCAAGTAAGTTAATTTTTTATTTCATAAATCTTAATAATGGCTTAATTACTTTGCACTTTTACTAACTTTTTTTTTGTCTATAAATGACATAAATATAAATGTACCTAACTTAAGATGCATATTTTAATATCATTCCTAAACCTTATTTTCAGTTTTGTTATGGTCTATCGCTTATAGCTGCTGCTCGCCTGCTTATTGTTTTTTATTGTTTTTATTGTTTGCCGTTTGGTTAAATTGGTTATTTCAATTTGATGATTTTGTTGATGTTATAAATACAAATCTATAAATATGACTGGCGAAATAATTAAACTGAGTGGAGCAGCTTCCAGAAAATTAGCGTTAGAAAAGAAATTAAAAAATGCCCTTGTTCTTTCTCAGGTTCCTAAATTAGAAAGTTATTTTATGACAAAGAAAACTGAAGATTTGACATGTATGTATAAAATGTTAAATGTTTGTAAGCTCATAGTAAAATATCAATTAGTTATTTTTATTTGATTTAAACAACTATATTTAGATATATAAATCAAAATGAACTTTATAATTTTGTATTTGATTTTATCTCCTCATTATTTAGCAGATTCTACAAATGATAAGTTAGAGAATGACGTTGAGAATGATACTGAGAATAATGTGTTTGACATATGTAAAACTAGTACTGAGAACAGTATTGAACGTGTAGATAAATTTAGTGAATGCTTTAGGTAAGACATTTTAAGAAATACTTAATTGTTTATGCATTATTCTAAATTCATAGTATTACTCTTCAGTCTTTTTTGTGTTTATTGTTCTATTAATTATTTGTAAATTTATTTTTAAAGAATTGAAAATAATGATGTATTACAAGAAAGTGATTCAACAAATCATGATAATTGTTGTTCTGACCAATTAAAACAGTCAGGTCCATTAGAAGATAGTGAAAATATTAAATCTCAACCAAATGTTCTTCCTGGGTAAGATGCATACTATTGAAATGTTTTAAATGGCCATGAACATAACGATAACCAAGGCAAATTATCAAGTCCTGTTAAGTTTTTATTTTATATTCATACTGTATTTTATTTTAAATAATAAAAAAAAAAATAAAAACTTCAGTGAATAAATTATCTTTGGTATAAATTTCAAATTATTTATGTGTATTATATGGATATATTATAATGACTTTGTATCATTTAGGAAACTTTCTACAATTGGTTTATCTTTTGACTGCATTTGATCCAATTATGAGTGAACTTTTAAATGATGATAAAAAGAAAAATAAATACCTTAGTTGGAAAATACAAAACGAACTAATTGATATACTGGCTTCAAGTACTAGAAATTTACTAAGTGAAGATATAAAAGATCTCAATGGTTTTCAATTATGGATTCTACCTTGGATATCACCAAAACTGACCAAGTTAGTATAGTGATTCGATATGTGATACTTGATTATGAAACTAGGAACTTAACTATTGAAGAATCATTTTTGGGTTTTTTTTGTATCCAAGAACATGGAGCCAAAAATTATGAACAATTAATTACAAATGTAATATTAGAGTTAGGGTTAGATATCAATATGTGTAGAGGACAGGGTTACGATGGAGCAGCTGTAATGAAAGGATTTTACTCTGGCTTACAAAAACGAATTAAAGATAAAGTTCCAACTGCATCTTATATACACTGTTGTGCACACAATCTTAACTTGGTAATATCAGATGCTGTTAAGAGCAACCAAAAAGTACAGTTTTTTTTTTATACTGTTCAAGCTGTCTTCAATTTCTTCAGTTCAAGTGCACCAAGGTGGGCAACTTTAGCTTTTGGTGAAGGCAATGCAAGTAAAATTAAACAAACAGTCCTAAAAAAAGTATGTTCCACCCGTTGGGAATCACGCCATGTGTCTGTATATGCCTTAAAAGTAAGATTTATTGACGTTTTAAAATCTTTAAGCAATATTTCTTTAACTAGTGTAAAAAGAGAAGAAAGAAATATTGCAAGTACTCTGAAAAAAAAAATTAGAAAGTATTGAATTTGTTTTGTTGTTATGCTTATGGGAAAATATTTTAAGACCTTAATGTGGAGTTTCACAGTCTCTTCAACGTAAAAATACAAATTTACACAATGCCTGTCAAAATTTACATGAGGCTAATTGTATTATTCAAAATTTAAGAAATGAGTATGATGATTTAATTCTAACAAGTCATAATATGTGTGATAAGTGGGGAATTTCAAAAGATTACCATGAAGTTCGTTCTAAATTTGCCATTCGACATTTTGATAAAGTTGACGGTGATCGGAGATTAAATGTTACAACAGAAAACTTCAAGATTCGAGTTTTTTTACCAGTAATTGATACTGTGATTTTTCACGTATATATATATATATATATATATATACATATATCGTCGTTGCCACGAAAAAACCTCCAATGTGCCAAATTTGCGATTTTGAGATATTGGTATCCCTGGATTCAGAAAAAATAGGCGGTCATTTTGATAAAAACTCCTATGTGTTATCTCAATCGTAGAAATAATGAAAAATAATAATCGTTTCCTCCTATGTGATACCAACCATACAACGTTTACGAAATACCTCCTATGTGATAAAAAAAATTTGGTCAAAATTACATTGGAGATATTGGCATGCAGAGTAGATGTAGTGTCGTGTATGAAATATGCACATGGGAGATTTTTCAATGTTCATAAATGATAATAACAATTTAAAATTGATAATGATATTTTTACGATGTAAAATTACTAAAATCTGTATACGATTGTGTACTGTGGTCTGTGAAGTTGCCTTTCAAAATTTTATGAACGTAATTTTACTATTACATTATTATTTTAAAAAATCTTATTAATTGTTATAATTTAAAAAAGTATATTTTAAGTTTTTTTTATATTTACCTATGATATTTTGTTGCTTATTTTATTATGAGAACTGGTAAAGTGATAAATACCTATTTTTTTATTATTTTTTTGTTAAATATAAAGTTTAAAGTTGTTTTGTTTCAGGTATAAGTACTTTATACAATTATGATTTATTATTAAATATTAATTTCTCAGATAACACAATATAGTTTTTTTTTTTTATATAAAACCATTCAAAATAGTACATTCTCTGACACCAACTTTTATTCAAAGAACCTATGAAAGTACAATCTGACGGGAAAGTTCAAAACGCGATGTGCGTTAAACACACAACAATTATTGTATTTAAATAAATTAAAACACAAACAAACAAAAACAAAAACACAAATGTTAAAAGAAATTCGAGTCGTGGGTTGCGAATGACGTTGGGCGCCACTGTCGTATACCTATCTCTCGATGGTACACAAAACGGATGACAACATACACTACTGAATTAACTTTATTAAACATAAACAAACATACAAAAAATACGAGTCTCCAACAACGACCACAGTACTCAGTGTCTCGCCAGAAAACCCGTACTGCCCCTCTACCACAATGCTTACGTCTTTAAGTATTATTTTACAAAGTACTACCTCAGCACATTTGCTTCATTGGCCTATTATTGCGAATATTGTGGTATATATTATTTTTATTATTTAATTATTTAGCATATACAACAAAGAACATATGGTGATACAGAATTTGGTAAGTAATAAATTAAAAATAGGTATTATACTAAAATTGTATTACTATTACACTTTTAGTACTATTTGAGACTAGTTTCGCATAACTTAAAAAAAAAAAAATATTTCAACCTTTTGTAGAAAAAAATAATTATTTTAACTTGCTAACATGTACCATTTTTACTACATTAATTGTATTGTATTAAAAGTATACAGTGGCAGATTTAATGAGGACCAGAAGGTATGGATGCACATGTATTAGCATAATATGGTTGTGAAGTAAAACTTACCACAAAATTAACAAAATATCAAGTTTTTGATTTCATTTTAATGGGTAATAAATAATTGCATCATACTTAGTATTAGTAAGTCAATTTTGAACCTACAGTGTGGAACATCTTATATTATCATTTATCACCAATTAAGTCAATGTACAATTTATTTTATAAAATACTACTTTTATTTATAATGTTTTTATGTAAAAACATTTTTTTCCTGTGAGTTAACATAATATATATTATATATCTATATTATGTAAACTCACTTTATCTTAGATAATATCACATAATATTACAAATTTATATTTTTATAGAAATTATTTTTTCATGTACTACTAAAGACATAAAATATAGGTGTATATAATTTGAACGTGATTTTGATTTTGATTCATTACATATAATATGTACTAAACATACATTGTCAGTTTAAATGTTGAATTATTAATTGCTCTGAAGAATATTTTCATTCAAAATTTAACTTAACCCTAATATAAATTATCTTATAGGCCATAGATATTATTTTGTAAATATAATCATGAAAATAATTTAAAAATTAATAATGTAATAATTCTGTTCAAAATAACAAAACATTAATTTGCGTTACATAATTTCATTTAATGCTTTAATTTTTAGATACTAAGTAAACTCAAACAAAAATGCGTTATCTGTTAACGTAACATTAGTTACTCATAATATGGAATTTTACTTTATTTCCAGTGTGTACTAAATTATTCAAAAAAATGAGTTGATTAACATTATTTTATGTGTTATTATTATAATAATATACAGTTACACTATACATGGATGCTCAGTGACTGATCTAGGATATCGTTTTGAGGAAGGCCCAATAATTATTTTTATATAGAACTTATAAAAACATTTATAATTGTAAAATGGTATATGAAAATATATTATAATAAATCAGCAACAACAAACAGTAAATATAGCAAATATATAATATACTTTTCTTTGCGAAAATTAGATTTTATGATGTATATTGTAAAAAATATAATAATATCAGTGATTACTGATAACCTATGTTATGTGTTACATTATATCATTACATGGTGTAAACGAGTGTTCTTTTAATGTGGAAACGTTGCAATGATCTCGTAAAGTATTATTTATTCAAGTAGACAACATATCTGGATCTCATATGATGCATTCATTGTCATAAAACACACTGTATGATCTAACTAAGTATGCTATATTTTGATACACACCCTGGATCTCGAAACGATATATTAGGCAAAAAAAAATTTTTGAGTGTTTCATTAAGTTAAATACCACATACTATTAAATTTTTAATTTTAATATTTCCTTTTTTTATCCAAATTATCTTAAATTAATATTTCAAGTGGATCCCATGAAGTAGCAACTTTCTTACGGATCTGATAACATACGCTACACGTGTGTGTTTGTGTGTGTGTGTGTGTTTGTATATATTTCAGATGGGTTAACCGAATATAATGGCTTAGTAGAAATTAATCGAATAATAATCGATACTACAAATTATTCAATACCGCCCATCTTTAGCAATTACAACACGCGGACCCCGTTAATGGAATTCAACGCCATCTCTTGAGCGTTGTATACGTTTTACTTTTACTACGACGGCCTCTTAATACAAAAGAAAAATAATTTAAAACAAAACTAGTCAACAAACTGCAGTGCAATGAGCATAAGTCCTAGACAATGTTGAACTCAAAATATAAACGTAATCATAGTATCGTACTATCGTGTAAAGTTCAATAATATTAAATGTATGTAAATATATAATCGTCCAATTTTCCATTAGTGGCTCTTGGTGATTTTACACTGTAATGAGTGTAATGCGATAAGATTAGAAAATATAAAGGGGGCCACACATGTTCAGTTAAAACTGTGCGATCCGGCTGCACAGTTTTATCTATACGATAAATCACTTTAATGGCTAAAACACACACCATCAGTTAAAACTGAGCGATTTGACTGTACAATCGGAATAAATCGTTATTAGTAGTCGAGCTATGGCGACGACAGATGATGCTGTTGCAATTCTCGGACTAATGTGTATTTAAAAAAATAAAAAACGTAACTTATGGTGTAAAGAATGGTTACTAAAAAGAAATAAATATTCGCATACAAATTTGTTAAATGAATTGAGAATTACTCCAAAAGATTTTAATAATTATTTGCGAATGAATGAAAATACCTATCTGCGCCTTCTTTCTTTAGTAACACCACTAATCCAAAAACAAACTACTGTAATGAGGGATGCTATATCACCTCATGAAAGATTGACAGCGACCTTAAGATGTTTAGCGACCGGAAGAACCTATGAATGTCTAAAATATTCTACAATTATATCACCACAATCACTGTCTACTATTATACCAGCAACATGTGAAGCAATACACACAGTTCTACACAAGGAGTATCTAAAGGTTTGTACATAATGAAACTGCGATTTCATTATATTATTATAGAGTTTTATTAAGTAACTGTTTTTTTATTGACATAATTTAAGATTATATAGTCTATTCCAAATAAGACCAGGCTACGGCGGCGACCAGATCTCGTCGGGCGGCGGTCAGGCTCCACCTATTTTACTGATAACGTGTACTGACGTACGTATATGATTATGTGGTGCGCGACTGCGCGAGTGACGGTACGGAAAAATACATCGCGACGTACCGCTCCGCACTCCATCTGTTTCAGAGTATACAATGCAATCTAAGTTATTTGTTCAGGTCGCTGGTTTACGATAGACTAATTACGTCGCGGCGGTCGCTCTAGCTGTCGGGCCGCGGCGGCAAAGTTCGAGGTCCGTGCTCGTTGTGAAGCCACGCCCATGCGCACAACTTGGCCGCCGTAGCCTGGTCTTATTTGGAATAGAGTATACATAAGTAGATAATAGTCATATACATAACATTTATATATAAAATGCATGGACACATCGATTAAATATTACTGCTATCAAAGTGAGATAAATATGAAGATGCGGTTTCGGCTGAATTCGGTTGTGGCAACAAAACTCCTTCTTGAGTATCCTGCAGTTGGTCAATAGTTTGGTACATAGTAGTTGGACAAGATAAATGATCTGGTTGAATAATAGATGATTCATTATATCCAGCTACAGTACTAGGATAAATACGATGTAATGGAAGTGAATAATTGGTTGAATTCTTAAATGTGTTAGAATAGTTTGATGTGGAAGAACTAGAC
Source organism: Therioaphis trifolii (assembly GCA_027580255.1). Taxonomy (NCBI): domain Eukaryota; kingdom Metazoa; phylum Arthropoda; class Insecta; order Hemiptera; family Aphididae; genus Therioaphis; species Therioaphis trifolii. The sequence goes on from JALBXZ010000311.1 coordinate 15,969, forward strand.
AAAGGTGTTGATGAGCGAGAACAAACTTCATCAAATGGCGTTGTCGTTGGAGTCATTACCTTATGTGATATTGTTTAGTTCCCCATTTCGCCTAAGAACAAAGCTTCGTTAGGTTAGTTAGATCATTTTTTCAGCAAATAGTGCTTGTGGCTTGTCTAAATCTCGAAGTTTCAGTGTTATCCCTTTACCGAAAATGTCATATCGATCATCTTGAGATGTTGTGAACCCCTGCACGAGCCACGGCGTAGAGTGGCTGACTCGGCAAATAGCTACGCGGCGGCCGTGCAAGGGCCCGCACGACAACGGACGACGACGGCAGTCTTGGCGACTACGTTGTCAGAAAATGTTCAATAAATTTTTGTCTGTTTAATTTCAATATAATCTATTAGTAATCCAAAAGTGAGTTTCATTTTAATTAACGCCTAAACACACACACGTTTATACACACATATATATTATCTGTATAATATATACGTATAAACGTGTACTAACACACACGTCCAACGTCAAGTGGTACTGGTACCCACGGAGTAGAACGGTTGGTTAAAACCTAGGCAACCGACAACCAAAAGAACTCTGTAACCTGCGGAATCAACCGGGGTTACAACAAAATTGGTGTCAGGTGTGGGGTTGTTGATCGTCAAGGAACCAATTACCCGGGCCACTCCAGGACCAACCACTAGCAAGGCGAGCACGTGGACACTAGGAAGCAGACAGCCAGACTCGGTTTCCCCATCTCCCAAAAGATGAAGACGGCGCTACTGTGAGTCGTAACACACAAAAAAAAAAAAAGCAATACCAAAAGATATATAAAAAAAAAAAAATTTTGAATTAGATTTTACGCAAAATATTATAAAACATTTACCGGCGTATTAATACGCAAATACGAAAATAGTAAATGTACGCTTGTATGCTTGTATGCTTAATATTTTGATATTTTTTTTTTTTTATATATATATAAGAGTAGTAATAAAATACGGGTTCTGGACCCAAAAATAAAAATTACAGGGAAAAAATATTGCTCCAAGGGGCGTTTTCTACATATTTTTACCGTGTAAAAAAAAAATATTCCAAATATTTATAAAAACGGGTTCTGGACCCAAAAATAAAAATTACAGGGAAAAAATATTGCTCCAAGGGGCGATTTCTACATATTTTTACCGTGTAAAAAAAATAATCCAAATATTTAAAATTTTTTTGTTCTTTCATAAATTCATACCAAAATTATAATATTAAACATTACAACTATTAAATATGTTCTTCACGAAGCTTAAATTAAGAAAATTATAAATCTTAATTTCAAATTAATAATAAAGTTATAATTTAAAAAATAAATATGTATTCAGTAAAATTTTAAGTCATTAGAGTCTACAGAACATTTCATAGTTTTAAAATTTATAGATTTTTTCTCTAAAGAAAACACCGATATGTTCTGGACCCTAAAATAAAAACTACAGGGAAAAAATATTGCTCCAAGGGGCGTTTTCTACATATTTTTACCGTGTTAAAAAAAATAATCCAAATATTTAAAATGTTTTTGTTCTTTCATAAATTCATACCAAAATTATAATATTAAACATTACAACTATTAAATATGTTCTTCACGAAGCTTAAATTAAGAAAATTATAAATATTAATTTCAAATTAATAATAAAGTTATGATTTAAAAAATAAATATGTATTCAGTAAAATTTTAAGTCATTAGAGTGTACAGAACATTTCATAGTTTTAAAATTCATAGATTTTTTTTCTCTAAAGAAAACACCGATATGATATTCCACGACATGATAGCCACCAATTGCTTGGATTCGAATCGTTAGAATGCGTTACAAACCGTAATAGTAGCACACGTTTTAACGTGGAACTCAAAGAGTCACTGGAACTTTGCCATCTGCGTACTAGGTCGGTGTACAAACTAACAATTATTACTTCTATCGAACGTGTTCACGTATAGTAAATTTTACGAAAATATCGGTGTTTTTATTTTAAGAAAATATAAAAACTATAGAACTTCATTTTTAGTAAGAATTCACGATTTTTTATAAATGTAGTATTCATTATATTGTAACACTGATTAGTTTTAGTTTTTTCACATTATTATTAATTTTTTTACAAGAGTGTTAGTTTATTGGAAACTATTAGATTGAACAGTCATTCTTATAAATATAAGTACTTTTTTTCATAAAATTAAAATATATTGTATTATTTATAATGAATCAATTACATAATGAAAATAGTTACTTCGAATTATTAGAGCTGGTTAAGAACTCTCCAAAACCACAATTTTCAGAATATGGAACATTTTCAAACCGATTACATTCGCTACAAGAATTTTCAGCTCCGACATTAGATAAAATGCAATTAGCTGACGCAGGATTTTTTTTTAAAACAAGCGATTGTGTTCAGTGTTGGACTTGTGGAGTAATTCTCGGTAATTGGGTAAGAGGTGATTGTCCGTTTAGAGAACATGCTAAATATTCAAAAAAATGTCCCTTTATATTATTAAGTAAAGGTAGTAAATTTGTAAATCATGTTAATAATAGTTTCATGTACAAAGATTTAAATTCATTCTCTGCATATGATGTAATTGATGGATAAAATTGTATGATATACTTATATGTTAAATATAATATTAAAAAAAAAAAAAAAAAAAAAAAAACGTATTTTATATTTTCATTCTCTTACTACTTATAATTTATATATTATTATTTAACCTTATTATTTCCGTGAACATGTGTCTCAATGGTTAAGGCGTGTAATTTATAACATACTTTAATAAGTATAAATAATATAATTTAGAGTAGGGATAAATAATCAATTTACAGGTACTACATTCATTGGTATGGAATAAAGTAAGTAATAATAGTAAGTAAGTAATAAAAGTAAGTATATAATAAATTTAAAATCTAAAAATAATTTACTATACGCCTTAATTAATGAGACATATGTTCATATTTTTTTTTCTTTTTCATCAATTTTTTATCACTGTTAAATGTATAAACATAGATAAATCTTTATTTTGTACACATATAACAATTATTATGTTTAAAGGTTATTTTTATAAAGTAATTATTCTTGATTTTTCAATGTATGATAATTATTTAGTATGTTTGATACAGCCAACAAATAATTACATGTGTTCGCAAAACATTGTTTATTTTTATTTTTTATTTTTTTTAGTAATGCCTTATTCTTAAGTTATTGACATTAGCATAGATTTGAAGTTTTTAAGTGTGAAAAAAAAATAATATTATTTAAATATATTTTAGAGAAAAAAAATCTTAGAAAATTATCAAGGATTTCAAAGCCACCAAGATATTTTCACAACGAATTTGACTATTAATATTAAAAACAGACTATAATATTTTCAGTAATGGCTTCTACAACAGTATGTAAATCAGTTTTCAGTATTCAACCTTTCAATAATAAAAAAAATATATCAATCGGATTTTCAGTTGATTATAAAATTGAAATTGTTGTTTTGCTTGTATGTGAGTTAACCAAACAAACTCTAAAACTAAATCAAGAAAAATGGAACTACTTAATGTCTGAAACTAATTTTATTTTGTTACTCAGTAAACTTTTTACTAATTCTAAACGAACAATTTTAACTGAAAACGTGTTTTATTCAACTAATGCAAATAATGAATCTCTTACATTACGAGTTGATAACAACCGTATAACTTTATCTCGTAACAATTTATTACGTATGAAACAGCTACAACCTTGCATTGATGCTTGTATTTTTACGAAACAAAATCAATTAATTATGTATCAAACTTGCTTTGATTTTATCATTTCATCGGTTAAACAAGATATTGAAAATTTACCAAATTCATGTCAAAGGAGAGAATTTACAAGTTCGTATGTTCAAAATTATGAATTCAATTTAAGTAATATACGCTATGAGGATAAATATTTTATTTTAGAACTACAACAATTTCATTATGAAAAGATATCAGATATGATATTAGAAGACATAAATACGAATAACGCTTCTAAACCATCTTCTCCTTAAATGTATCATACTAAACATTTGTTATTGCATTAACAATCAATATATACGTTTGAAAGGTATTCCTAATTAAGAAAATACTTTTTTAATTATATAGAAAAGGAAAATGTCTTATATCATATAAAAAATAAAACATAATTTAATATAGATGTATTTTTTTATTTTTTATATTTTATTAAAATAAAATATGTATATTATTATTTAAAAAATGAATTAAAGTAATTATTTATTAAAATATTAATTTTCATGTTTTATCTTAAAAAATAGTGGAAAAATATTTTTGAAATAAAAACTATAGAATCGGTTATTTATCTATTTTGTGTTTGGATAATTTTCTCTTCGGATCATTGGCAAATCTCTCTGACACAACTTCAATCAATTTATGAAAATTATTACTTATATTTTTATCCTTACTATTTTGTTGATCCGTGTATAATTTTATAGAGCAAGACGCATGTTTCCATCTAAATAATTCATAAAATATAATTATTATAATATTTCTTTTATTGTAATACAATTTTTATTACCTGTTAGAACTAGATATATTTTCTATATCAGCCACTTTATAATGCTGAAGAACCCAATAATCTTGTCCGCCAGTCATAGGATATTTGAATACCAAATTATGTCCATCTTGTTTTGCAGTCAATGTATTAGTGGATTCGTCACTTATGTTTTCGTCCTCAACAAATTTTCTTATTTTATCCATGTAAGACGAATTCGGCTAAACAAATGTTATTGAATACAATTTTTTTAGTAAATTATAGTATATTAATTATAGTAACAAATATGAAAAATTAATAGTTACCTTCTCTAGTTTATTTTTTTTTAGATTTATGACCGATTGAGTTTTTGTTCTTTTACCATTATTTTTATTGTTACGGGTTTTTTTTTCACAATCACTTGTTTCAATAAACTAAAAAATTAATTATAGGTAATTATAAAAAATAAGTTTATATTTTACATAACTATTTTACTTACGATTTCGCTAGAAGACTCTTCATCATCATCCGACACTGACGTATATTTTTTCAAGTTTTCCATCATAAAATGTATAAAACTTTAAAAAATATAAAAATTGATAATTCAATATAACTGTTCAAGTGTAAATATGTAAATGATACAGTAGCCGATTTTTAATTGTCTTATAAAGGTTAAAAAATAAATAAAATATGGAGTCAGGTGTTACATAATTATGATAATTCGGGAAAATTTTAAATATAATCATAATATGAAGGTGTAATAAAACATCGTATGATTTTATCTAAAACGCATATTTTGCAAAATTAATTATGTTATTATACTCGTATATGAAGGTGAAATAAAGAATAACATGATTAAAAAAATTGTATAATTTTTTGTAAAAAGCTTATTTTGCAAATTAATAATGTTACTCTAATCTTCAAATAAATATATATGAAGGTGAGATAAAGAATGGCATGATTAAAAAAATCGTATAATTTTGTAAAAAGCTTATTTTGCAAATTAATAATGTTACTCTAATCTTAAAATAAATATATATGAAGGTGAGATAACGAATGACATGATTAAAAAAATTGTATTAATGATGTAATTATAATCTTAAAATATTAAGGTGAGATAAAGAACGGCATGATCCATATTAAGGTGACCAAGTTCAGAAGTGGTGTAATTTTAATAATAATCAGTTTTCGCTAATTCTTATTATGTTTAGTAAATTATGATTCAGTAGCGTTTTAAAAGTTAGCAGAGACATCCATCAATTCCTCAAGTGAAATTCCTTCAAAATGTAAGTATTTGTTTTAAAAATTATTTTACTTAAAATTACTTGTATGTTATTACTAATTTGTACACAGTTTTATTTCACACAAAAATAATTTACATACAGTCTTATTCTACACAAAATAAATTTTACGCATTATTTAAAATTACTTTTAAATTATTATTAATTTGTACTAAGTTTTATTTCACACAAAAATATTTTACATACAGTTTTATTCTACACAAAATAATTTTTATACATTACTTATAAATAAACGAAGTGAAAGCAATTATGTTACACTTGTACTAGCATAGTTCATATAACATTTTTAAATATGTATTATGTGTTTGGTATATCAGAATTTTTTATTAAGATATTATAACTTACTATTGCTTAATAAAGCAAAGTTTGATATGATTTAAATTAATTAAAACTACTATTATTACCAAATAAATTAAATATCAAACCATTTTAGAAAATATAAAAAAATTAAAATTAAAAATGTTTCATTTCATGCACTTTATAAGAATATTATTATTTCAGGAATATTGGAAAAATTAAAATCATCGTAGCTGATTTTGAATTTTTCAACTATCAAAAAAAAGATTTAATATTAATATCCGCCGCTTTTACAAACTATAACATTAACGAAGAAAATAGAATTTATAAACTACAAGATAAACCACTCATTGTTACGCCAGAGGGTAGAATAACGTTAATGAATTATCATATATACGAAAAAACAAAATATTTATTGAAAATTGTATTTAAAAATAATCCTATACGACTTGATACGGTCTTAAATGAATTAGAAAAATCTATGAAAAATAATTCAAATAATTTAACTGTAAATTATTTAAAAACTCATTTTAATAATAAATCAATAATTTTATGGAATGGTAGTACAGATAGAAGTATATTATTAAGATTGGGTATTGATTGTATTATGTTTAACTTAACTGCATATGATGAATATAATAATAAAATGTTTTATTTAAAGTTAATAAATTATAATACTAAAAAATTAATATTTATACATAAGCTAGAATACGTTAATAAAAATGGAAGGCTATTATCATTATTTGAGACGCATAATTTAATTTGTAAAAATAACCATAATATAAAATGTTCACATGAACCTATAAGTGATGTGAAATTCACCAAATGTATTGTGGATTTCATTATATCTATAGACAAAAATATTATAAACAATTTTTATGTATAATTATTGATACATAAAATATGTAAAAATATATATTTTTTTAATTCAATAAAAATGTTTTCATTATATAAAATTATATATATATATATATATATATATATATATATATATATATATATTATATTCCATATTTTTTCCTATAATTATAAATATGTGGAACAACCTCAGGAACAGAAAAATGATGAAGAGTTGTGTTCCAAGTTTGAACTAATGCATTTGACAGACCATACAAGCTTATTAGATACATATATTTTATTATATGTAATGTTAAATTCATTGAAAATTTATATTGTTGTTTTAAATTCATATTCTCAGTATCCTAGGATTAAGAAATACCATAATAAAATAATCCATTTTATTTATTATAAAATTAATTCCATTTGTTTATTTATTTTATAATTTTAATTTTTAATTTACAGACCCTGTAATTATACTAATTTTAGTTTATTTTGTTTACAGTTTTTACAATTATCAATTATCAAAATATGAAAAGAATTACCAAGTCTACTCGATTAGCAGTATCTGACAATGATCTAGTTGAAATAGAACGATTTAAAAAAATATCGAAAACTTTTTATTTGAAAAATAAAAACAATTTTTTAGATTATACACAATTTTTAAATTATAGTTTAAAATTTTTAATATGTAAATTAAAAGAATTAACTTTAAAAACAGCTCTTAAAATTAATATTTATGTTGATAGCGTGTACGAAAATTTTTTAACTATGGAAAAAAAAGACTTTGCTTTTAAAACTAATAATGAACTTATACAAAATAATTCAGGTTTTTCTAAAATTTTAAAAAAAATGTTCAATAATATATTAGAAGAAGAATCAAATTTTCAAACAAAAGGCAGTGGATGGACTTTAAAAAGCATTGATGGATTACAACTAAGAGTCAACCGCGTTAACCCTCTTAAGGCTTCTTCTTATATAGATTTACCAACAAAAATAAAAAATAAAAAAGCTGTAATAAATGTAAAAAATAAAGACGACAAATGTTTTAAATATTCAATACTAACAAAGTTTGATAATCGATTACATAAAGAAAGATTCAGTATTAAGTATTTTAATTCTTTAGAAAAACGTAGTGGTTTAAATTTTAATTGCATTGATTTTCCTACACCTATTAAACAACTTAAGAGATTTGAACGGATAAATAATGTTTCAGTTAACGTGTTTGGATTAGATAAAAAAGGTGATATATACGCAATACATTTAAATAATATTGAAAAAGTTAATAATTTTGACTTGCTTTTGTTTGATAATGGTATAACATCCCACTATTGCTATATCAATAATTTTTCTAGATTAATAAGTAGTCAACATAACAAATGTAAAAGAAAAATAATTATCTGTAAAAGATGTTTCACCGTTTTTAATAATAAACCGTGTAAAAATAAACTTTGGGGTGTATCAGGATTAAAAAAACATAAAACCATTTGTGATCAGAATAAATTAGGAAAACCTGTGATGTTTGAAAAGGGTGATGATGAATTTATTCGTTTTAAAAATTATAAAAGAACGCAAAAAATTCCTATAGTTATATACGCTGATTTTGAATGTTTATTAAAGCGTTTGGATAAACAAGATAAAAAAACTTATAATACTCATTTACACGTTCCTATGAGTTATGCATTTTACGTAAAAATTGATTATAATATAATTCCAAAACATTTTATAAAAAAGTATAAAATTCCTACAAGACTTACTATCTATAGAGGTGTAGACGCTGCAGAAAATTTTATGAAAAACATGATAGATGTAGGGGAAAAAGTTTATAATATTTATAAAATTAATATACCAATGATGCAATTAACCAACGAGGAAGAATCACAATTTCAGAGCACACAAATTTGTGAATGTTGCTTAAGATCGTTTAAGGACTTTAATTTAATTAAAGTAAGAGATCATAATCATTTTACAGGTATTTACAGAAATTGTGTTTGTCTTAATTGTAATTTTGAATTAAGTAATGTATCATTTGTACCGATTTACTTTCATAATTTGAATTATGATTCCCATTTTATTGTTCATCAATTAGGACTCAACGATAAAAATATTCACGTTATACCTAATTCAAGTGAAAAATACATATCATTTAGCAAGGAAATCGCAAAAAATTTTAGCATTAAATTCGTTGATACTTTTCGTTTCATGGCAGATTCTCTTAGCTCCTTAGCAAAAAATTTAGCCGAAGATAAAACTAGATTTCAAGAAACTATAAAACATTTTTCTTATAATAATTTAGATTTAGTTATACGTAAAGGTGTTTTCCCTTATGAATATATTTCTAATTTTAACAAATTAAACGATACTTGTCTACCTCCAAAATGTGAATTCTATAATTCGTTAAAAGATAAGGAAATTAGCGATAAGAATTACACGCACGCTATAAATGTATGGAAAAGATTTAAAATTAAAACATTAGGTGAATATAGTGATTTGTATTTAAGAGGACGCCACACCACCGAAAACAACGTACAAAAACATGCCAATTTTGTTGGAATAATACGGCTTACAGAATTGTTTTAGAGCAAAATACCTTAATTAAAAGTTGTAGAGGAGAGTTATATCGGGTGACGTATAAGACTCGATTTTTGATATTTTAATTTTTTATATCAATTATTCACAAGTAAAAAAGTGAAAAAAAACAGAAAACGCAAAACGATTTTATCGATTTCTAGAATGAAATATCAAAAATCGAGTCTTATACGTCACCCGATATAACTCTCCTCTACAACTTTTAATTAAGGTATTTTGCTCTAAAACCATTCTGTAAGCCGTATTATTCCAACAAAATTGGCATGTTTTACGGTAAAAAAAATTGTAATTACGGCCGTCATGTGCTGCTTTCGTTTCTAGCGGCAGCGTTTGTCCCCTCCTAGTTCCGACATCCACGCTCGCAGGCAAGACAAAACCGGCCGGTCTCTTATCGGCGGTCCGCGCTCCGCACGTCCTTGCATTAATTTTATAAATACCTACTACCTATGTTCAGATTATTATTTACGTAAAAGCAAACAAAATAAAATTATCCTCGATTTATTGCGATGCCCGCGACCGTCCTTGCATTACCGTATTGACGTGACAGCCGCGGCTGTGAGTAAAAACTTATTTTTTTTAGTTCCAAAGACACGGCTGACTGACTGGTTTTAGATCAAAATACCTCGTATAAAAGTTGAAGAGGAGAGTTGAATGTGTTAACGTATAGGACTAGATTTCTGATATTTTAATTTATTATACCAATTATTCACAAGTCAAAAAAGTGAAAACAAAAAATACAAAACGATTTTATGGATTTTGAAAATATCGAAAATCGAGTCCTCTAATTTAATATAAAACATCCATAACAACCCCTTCAAAAACATATAAATATAATATACATAATTTATTGTATTTAAAATATAAGAATTTATACAAATTAAAACTTATCTCATAAAATAATTAGTGTATTAGATACCTATAGGCTATAATACAACACAACTATACAAATTAGTAATAATTAGTTTAAAAGTAACAAATACAGTTGAATTTATAAAGGTGATTTATTTCAATACAATTATACATTCGATTATTTGAATTATATTATTATTAATAAGTAGGTATGTTATAAAATAAAATATATTTATATAATATATAGGTAAGTGAAGAAAAAAGTAAGATAAACAAAATACATACATATTGACTTCCGAAAAAATTATATAAATGTTGTGAATGGTATTTGACAATTATTATATAATATTATAATATAATATAATATAATAATACATAATATTAGGTATATAAATACGTACTAAGAACTTTCAATAAATTAATTTTTAGAACTTACAGGATTATAACTTAAATTAATGTTTTCTATAGCTGATTTTTTTGCTTTCCTATTTAAATAAAATTTTGCTATAAAATATATTAAAAATACTATTATTACGACAATTTGTATGGAAAATAATAACAGCAGTATTTGATAAATGATCTTCTCAACGTCCATATTAACTTCTTTTTTACTTTTTATCTTTAGTGTCCAATAATTATAGTTAACGTACTATATAACCACTATATATCTACAACAATAAGATAAAGTAAATTTAGATAATGTGCTATTAGTATGAAAAAATAATGATAATGAAACAATATCAATAATACTAAGTTCGTGATTGAATTTTTTGAAACATACAATTTCATTGAATAATATAAAAAAATGTTGCATTTTTCTTTTATATTTTTAGTATATTTGGCTTTGTTTGTTTAACTTGTTAAAAATAAAATCTATTTATAAAAAACACCCCTAAGGAAAATCCTAGGAAATCTAGGTGAGTACATAAAGGGTCACTAATTAGTAATGTCTATAAACCAGGCCCCAATAATGGGATCAACGTGTATAACAATTAATATTGAAATCAGAGTTGGGCTGCATCATTCGAATACAATTCTAAATTCTATTTAGATGATTATTTAGATAATATTGTATTCGAATAAAAATTTATTTGAATTAAGCTATTATTTCACAATCATTCGAATAATTCGAAAACAATATTATTCGAATTACAAATGATTCGACTAATTTTCAAACATATTGTAGTTATTTAAATAATTTTTCAATTATTTTATCTTAGTTAATATATGGACATAATATGGTTGGTATTTTGGTAATTAAAACATTTACGTATTAAAAAACAATAATTAGCATTGTATTTTAAGTTCACGATTGTAAATCTTCTTTTATTTTAAATAAATAGAAAAATACTATAAATACAGAAACAAATATAGAACTATCTAAAGAATTCGAATATATTTATATTTTGTATTAGCATTATGTTTGAAAATTATTTAATACATTTTTATTCAAATAATTATAAAAAAAAATCATTCGAATAATCATATATAAAAATTATTCGAATAATATTGTTTACGAATTATTCAAATAATTTTTTATTTGAATAATTATCTAGATAATATTTTGCTCAACTCTGATTGAAGTACTAAAAGTATATTAAAAATTGAATTAAAAAAAACATTGTAAATGAAATCAATTGTCTTACCTGTTTCAATGTTTGAATTTCGCTTAACGAAAGTCAAACGTCTAATACCAAAGTCCGTAGATCTTTTGACTTAACGTAGTAGAATGGCGTTAAATGTTTATCAAAAAAAATTCAAAAACTATTCAAAAAAACACGGAAATTAAAATATTGTCGAAACACTGTAATACTATATAATGTACAACAAAGTCGTTTCTTCTAACTCGAAGGCTTGCATTCGATGGTGTACTCTGAAGTACTGGTCAGTAAAATGTATTCGATAACGCGCGGTATATTGAATATTGGTTGTTACAATGATATTATTATTATAATATAATTTATATTATCTTTTAGAGACAAAACTGTAATTTATTAGAAATAGTATATTATTTTGATAATATATTTATTAAGCATAGGTACTTAATTATTAACTTTTTAATGCATTTGATAATAAACAAATGTCAAATGACAATATTAATGTTGAATGCAATTATGGCTGTAACATAATTTTATCTAATAATATATCTATTAAAATAATTACTTATATTCCGACGTTTGAACTTATAATTTAAAAATGATTATAGCATGATATTTCATCTTTATCATAAAGATATCGTAAATAATTATAATATATCATTATCGTACAATTATAAGGAATTAAAAACATTAAAATAAACAAGTACCGCATTTTATCAAACAAATAACAAATTACAGTTTCTATTTTATATATAACACTCTTTTATTACCATCATCTAAATCATAATGTTTCACGTATATTATTTTGTAATGTATATCTTAATTATCTGTTATATTTTAATAATTGTCGAGCTATCATAGTTACACAAAAAGCCAATAAAAAAAAAAAAAACAAATTACAGTTAATTTTTTATTTGACTACTTAAGTACTGTATACAAGATATCTAAATATATTGATTTTACTCGTTGAGTTTAGAAGTAGTTTAAGTTAACGTGCGTGTGTTTTATTCCGTTAAAAAAAATCGTTGTTTCTTTATTGTATGAAAATGACTTTACAAAACATTTTTTTGTTATCAAATCGCTCAGATATAAACTTAAAAGAAGCCATTAAATTACTTAAAAAACCAAATTTAAACAGTGATGATGTAGTGCAGTGTTATAACTTGGAACCAAACCCTGGTTTATGGTATATGTGTGCGTACAATCAAAGTTCTGCTGACAGCATTGAATGGCAATCAACAGGCACTCGTTCATTGCCTAATGAAAAAAATCCCACTGTACTGGCAGAATACTTTTCATCCGAAAAAGTGAATAAAAGCGTATATAGATTATTGGAAAAAAACGAATATGACGCTGCCTTGGTTAACTATTCAGATTTGAACCCTACAGTTGAGAAATTAAAAAGAACACATGTTTCTCAAAAAAGATCCATCAAAAATATTATGAAAAGCCGTTTCAAACTAATAAAAAAAGATAGTAACTCTGTTTCTATTGTTTCTAATGAACTAATTGAACATGAACCCACAGAAAAACATGTCAGGTAGGTACAACAAACATTGTGAATTGTTTTTCTTATAATTGTATTGTGCCTAAATTTATATTTTTTTTTTCAAGCAACAATTTTGGACCATATTTAGGAGATGATGGTATTCTTCCGGGAGGTTCTACCTTTGTGCAGTCTACAGCCCAAATAGAACAATCTGCTCCGAGTGCTCCGATTTTATCACAATTCAAGTAAGTACATCATTCCGATTTTACGTACTTCTAATATCAACACTGTGCCATCGCATATTTACATATAACGGTCGAATTTAAAGTTTTTAAACGCCGCAGTTCGACATACATTACGTTACTTAACTTCATTTTAATCTTGAAGATTTAAAACATTGATTTTTTTTTAAATTGAAAATAAAGAGAAAAAAAAGGTAGGCAAGTTTAACTTACTGTAGGTGTCGATAAATGTTGTCAATATTTAAACTATAATGCTTTTTTTTTTAAAATTGTGCCTATGTATTTTTATTATTTTTCAACTGCTATTGTAACAATTTATCAGGAGCCTTTCAGGAGCAATTTTCACGCTTTTTTACTTGACAAATTTTATAATGTTATTAGCCGACCCGTCGCAGCTTCGCCCGTGATAGGTTATTTATTTTGCCTTCAGACGATGATATATAGCATTTTTTTATTCAAATTGTATACTTAAATGTAATTGGGTAAGTAAATATAAAAAACGGTTAATGAAAAATATTAATATTAATAATAAATATATTTGTATTAAAAATGAATACAGATACAAAAAAAAATGCTAATATTGTTGTTGATAAATAATTTTATAAAACTTCTGAGTATAATAAATATAACGTTTTTTGTTCTATCTCCTGTTGAAATCAAAATCATTAGATGATTTGGGTCCCCGGACCCGGGTTCGAGAAAATAATATTGAAATATAAAAATAATAGAACTCGTACGTTTGTATACAAATAACAGACTGACTATCGATATAAATTTTAAATATAATATGGTATTTTAGTTATAGCCAACAAAGTTTTATAATTTAATTATAGTCACTATATAGTAAAAATGTATACTTATTTTTTTTTTTAGTGATTTAAATATTTCACCAATTATTGACTCTAAATATATACAATCACCAAACAAAGAATTTATTCCTAAAAAAGAGTAAGTGTCTAGGTCCGACTTATTATTATATTGTAGGCTAGTGAATATCACATTTTTATTTTCCTAAATTATAGTGCAGATATTACGATTGAACGCGTGATTACGCCTATAACATCATCATCGAAAGTAACTGAATGGTCAAATGAGTTTGAGTGAGTTTTCATATATTTTTGTTCATTACTTAGTTGACAGTATATATTTTAATTTTTAACTCTTATTAATAATATTTATAATATATACTTTATAGTGATTTCAATGCGTCTGAACATAGTTTGAGTATTCAGACAATAGATGATAGTTTATCCTCAATTAACACAAATAAATCAAATACTCAGTAAGTATGTCTATAAGGTTAAATAAAAAATTGCATTTGAAAATACTATTGTGTATAGAATATAATAATATATTTTAAAAGTTTCAATAACCCGCAAATAATATTTTTAAGTTACAACAAATTAACCAAAATCATCATATCTTTACTTTAGCGAATTTTAACTTAAAAAAATCTATAAAAAAAACGTGACTATATGTCTTTAATATTTTTGGACTCATATTACAACAACTTAAGAGAAACATAGTTTTAAATTTTCAAATTGATTGACCGAGCAAAATTATATTTAACGACATTAAAAAATAGAAAAAACAATTTAGATATAGGTACATAATATTATTTAAAAGAAATATAATATAATATAATAAGAAAAATTCGTATATCTATAAATTCCTCAAAATCAGTCAAAATATTTTTAATTTTTAGTACCTATACGGTTATTAGTTTTTAAATAACAAGAAAATTAAAAAATCGTAAGTCAATTTGTTGATTTATGTGTGAATATCCAATGTCCAACTTCAAACGCTCGTAAAAAATTAATTTTACTTTTATTATCATAATTTCATGTAATCCAGGTAAAATGCATATTTACATTTAATAAAATAATAACTTTAATTGGTTAGCGACACAATTATTTTATTACAGGAATATTTGGAAAAAAGTTTTTGAAGAACAGGGAAAGAATACGGCTTAATACCAGTAAAAGAAGACAATTATTTCCGGAAAAAAGAAAAGTTAAAAAATCTAAAATGGAAGGAGAAGATGAACATTATGGACTGGCTGAACCTCTAATAGAATTTTTTTCATCAGAAGAAATGGAAAACAAAAAAAGTAAGTTTTTAGAAAAATTAGGTCGAGCTGATGTAAAAAAAATTGAATTTGAAACTCGAGACCAAAGCAACAGTGAAATGTGGTACAACGAACGTAAAATACGACTAACAGCTTCAAGATTTGGTCAAATCTGTAAAATGCGGTCAAACACTAGCTGCAAAAATGTAGTTCATAATATTTTATATGCTTCTGACACTCTACAAACAAAATCGGTACAGTACGGTAGAGAAATGGAGACTAAAGCTCGGCAAAAATTTGAACAATTGTCAAAAGAAAAAGTTTATGAGAATGGTTTGATTATAGATCCAGAATTTCCATTTCTAGCTGCCAGCCCAGGTAACAGAACATTATTATTATTTTACTACCAAAATATTCGTTATATGAATTATAATTTATATATTTTTTTTTTTTTTTTTTTTTTTATTAGAAATCAAAATAAAATGGTTACAAATTAAACAAATTTAACAAATAGGTACAGTTTTGATTACCTACCTCCTGTAAGCTAATAGCTTGTGTTGGAGGTAGGGAGTTATTACATTTACCAATAAAATAAAATAAAATAATAATAAAATAATTAGGTAATTTTTAATAATATTACGTACATTGACTTATGAATATGAACACTTTAAAAAATATAATATAATAATAATAATAGAGAAGAAAAGACACAGTGATGTAAAGTTTTATATCGTATTTGATTATATATCAAAAATAATAAATTATTAAATAGCAAGTTAATAATATACATATAAAAATTAAGTCTAAAATAAAATAAATATATAAATCTGAATAATCTGATTAATAACCCCCAACATAGGGTGGCTGCTGATATATTTTTTGTAATATTCAACTTATTTTATAGATGGCCTTATTGGTGAACATTATTTATTGGAAATAAAATGTCCATATTCTGCTCGTGATTCAAACGATGCCATAGAAGCAGTGAACAGTAAACTTGTAAGTGTTAAATTATGCTTAATTATAATTTATAGATGTATTTGTCAACAAAATATTGCCGGTAAAATATTGTGACCAAAATATTATGTTATAATTAAATTGCTGCTATATTTTATACCGACGATATTTTTGTCATGCAATATATATTGCAATATATATTGGTTTCGCGATTATATTTTTCTTGCGATATTTTATCGATAATTACTTAGTGCCTTAAATTTGTATTTAGTTTTATAAGGTAAACAGTTAAATTTCGTTCGATTTGAAGATTTTTAGCCTTCGTAACATTATGGTGTGTGAAGTATGATCCTAATTTTGATTTTGATTTTATTTTTAGCTACAATATTGCAAAGTTGAAGGGCAAACAATTAAATTGAAAAAAGATCACGCATATTACTACCAAATAATGGGACAATTACACGCAACTAAAAGGAAAAAATGTTTTTTTGTGATATACACTGCCAAATGGACCAGTATAGAAGAAATATACTTTGATCAATCATTTTGGGATTCCAAAATGTCTGAACCGCTACAAACGTGAGTCCTTTTTTTCAAATAATATTTACTCTGAGTAATTAGATAATCTTTCACACGAATATATGATTACTAATGAATCATGACTTATATATTTTATGAACATATTATATTTTATACTTTTAGGTTTTATATGAAGTGTTTATTACCCGAAATTATTGATCCACAATTCCCTAAAAGAATGCTGAAATCAGATATTCGAGAACCAGACCACATAAAAAAAAAATGATTATAAAAAAAAAATGAATAAAATATTTGTATATAATTTAGACAAGTCTAATGTATTTTTTTTATTTTTTACTTTCTTAGTTTGTAACTCAGTAAGTGTAAATCAAGTTCAAGTAGTTTATTTATGGCTGATTAAAATGTTTATTGAAATATATTATATTATTATTATTGAATAATATAAATAATAATGTAATGGTAATAAATTCGAAAATATTGGTATGTATAAAAATAAATACACAATAGGTACGTCTATTTATATTTACAAAATAAATGTAAATCGTAAGTTATTGTACACGTAAAATATTAAAATGTGTAACTCGAATACTTAAAATGTTTGTACAACAATTAAACGTATGGTAGAAACTAGATTTTCTAGCCTACATAATATTGTTATATACAAATAGGTATACAATTGGGCTGACAGTGGCTTTAATTAAAAGATGGTTTGTGTATAAGAGTGAATAATGAATATTTAAAATATTACGACAGCAATGCGGCATAATATACGACGTGTATGCGTTGTATATTATTTTACACGATCCATCATAGACGGAGGTCGAGAAAATAATAAACATCGCTCCCGAATGAGCACAATCGTCGGCCGACAGCCGACAATGTGTAGTGGGCGTGGCTTAAACGTCGCGTGCTTGCGGATCACGAAAACACCTAACAGCGCATTCTCTTGGTCGTTGCTCGGTTTCGTTTGCCCGTGTGGCGTCCTCTTAAATGAGGAACGTCAAATATAGAACATATTTTATTATTATCAACATAAAAATATGGGCTACCTTCTAAAATATTTAATGATTTTAAAGTACTTTGATTGTTTGTGCCTTGATCACAAACAACAACTTTTGGACACAATCCTACTTCAAATAATTTTTTAAGAACGTCAATTATTAAATTTTTTAAATTGATTTTGTCAACACCGGAATGAGAAAGAAAATAGGCGACTGGAAATTTCCACGGTGAATACCTTGATCCATAAGCACTAGAACACAGTTAGCACTTTTATTTGTCCTGCCATATTGACCTAAGTCTTCAAAACCTTCAATGAAATCAAATTCTTTGGAATATTCTATAAATTCTTTTATATACATCTCATCGAAACAAACAGTGCATACTTTTTCTTTATAATCAGTTGATTCAAATTTTTTTTTAAGATGACTGAAAAATATTTGATTAAAACCTGCAGGTAAGAATTTTGATTGACCTATCCAATGACGAATTGTTGAAAGTCCTGGTAAATTTACTTTTTGGGAATGTAAAAATTTATATGCACTGGGTGATTTATAATATAAATTTAAAGCTAAATTTTTTTCATTTAATGTTATCTATCTTTTAATTGCATAGTCACAATTGCTTTGGAGTTAATTGATGAAAATTTATGTGAATTTATTGAATTTTTAAAATTATTATTATAGCGATTAAAACATCTACCTTTTTTTTAATTTTGAAATATGTGTGATTTTATTATGAATAGTTTAATTGTTTTGTTTTAAAATTAATTTTCTAGGAATATCTTTTTCTATCAAATCACATTTCCTTTTTAAATTTGAGTCTAGCATTTGTCTGTAATTTTAGTTTTATTAGGAGTAGATAATGATGAAGAGGGGCTAGAAAAAACTAACTCTACCATGTCTGATTTTGTGTGTGTATAAGTATTTACTGGAGTTGAAATTGTAAGACATTCTTGTTCAGATGCATCATTTTGATTAAAACCTAATAATGTAGATGGTTGTTGTTTTTGCTCAGATTTATATTTATATGAAATAGCAGTGCTTATTAAATGGATTTTATTAAATATATTTGTAAAGCTCTCGGGGGGGAAATGCTATTGACAAATGTACCTATTGTGAAGTTTTTCCTGTTCAATTGAGAACAAACTTGAGTTTCCTGTAGAGATAAACCAAATATAATAATTGTTTGAAAATAATCATACATATTATGGAAATTTATTGGTGTAATGACCATACTAACTATACAATGTTTTGATAATTAAGCAAGAAAAAAAAATAAAGTATCTAACTATTATTACTCCAGTGTAATAAATAATAATTTTTTGGTTATGTATTAAAGCATTATAAAAATACTTTTATAAAAATATTTAAAACAAATTTTAAATAGATATTATTTGTTTTTTATAATTAATTAGTACTTAATATGAACTTAGAGATATAGTTTTTTTATATAGATTTACCTAAATTGTTCATTATAGTTACCTACACCAAAACTCCAAAGCAGTTTATATGTGTTTGATAAAGAATATACAAATTACAAAATAAGTTGCTATCCGAAATATTTTACAAAAATTTATCACTTAATAAAAGGGATTTATAGCTAACTTGGTCACAAATCTAATAAACCGAAAAAATAACACCTGAGCTCTTTTTATAAATTTAAAACATTTATTTACCCGAATTAATTATCCAAATTTCTCTTCTTTCATCATTGGGAAAACGGAAAAAACTCAAGTTTGGAAATGTTTTCTTCGACTTTCCTCAATTTTAAAATTGGCATTTGTTACCAGACATTTTTAAAATTACTCACAAGACGTAAAGGTAGTAAAAAATAAAGGAAGTAACAAATAACAATAAGGCAAAATACTTAGAATATAAAACAAGCAAGAACCTTTTTCATTGACAAGTGACAACTGCAGAGAAGAATACTTAAGACTAATCTAATCGTAATTCGTATGTTCACAGAGTAAACGGTAAAATATAGACGAAATAATGATAATAAAATGATAATCGCTAATTTTATCGATTATAATGGGAATAAATATAATGGTACTTTAATTTTTCATTTTACATGAAAAAGAATTCTATATAAATTATTTTTCGCCGACCGCGTGATTGCCTTCCCGTACTTCATGACTATCTATGATAGAGGTACCACCACCTTGAATCCCAGCACCCACCGCGTACGTCGTTCATCTACCTATGATAGAGGTACCACCACCTTGAATCCCAGCACCCACCGCGTACGTCGTTCATCTACCTACGATAGAGGTACCACCACCTTGCATCCCAGCTCCCACCGCGTTCGTCGTTCATCTACCTATGAGAGAGGTACCACCTCCTTGCATCCCAGCGACGCCAGCGCTCCATAGCGGTTGCATCCTACGAGTAGTCGCCAAATATTAACATTGCGTTGGCTATCTATCTATTCTATAATCAATGCTATTACTATTTAGACTAATAAGTTCATACAAAAAAAAAACTTATTAAATTTTTGTATTAATATTTTAAAAAGCCTTGTTAAATTTGTTTCTGTTACCTGTTTATATTTAAAAATGTTAGTGAAGATGTGTTAAAACTTGTTAAATTTTAAAGGATATACTAATTTTATTAAGACTACTACTAAGATCATAAAAATAAAATAATTTTTAATTTGTTTGTATTATTTGATATTTAAATGATGTTAAGATGTGTTATTATAACTTGTTAAATTTTAAAGAAAATACTTATTTTATTAAGACTGCTACTAAAACTATAAAAAGAAAATAATTTTTAATTTGCTTGTATTATTTAATATTTAAATGATGTTAAGATGTGTTATAACTTGTTAAATTTTAAAGAAAATACTTATTTTATTAAGACTGCTACTAAGACTATAAAAAATAAATAATTTTTAATTTGCTTGCATTATTTAATATTTAAATGATGTTAAGATGTGTTAATGCTTGTTAAATTTTAAAGAATATAGTTTAATACTATTAAGAATATACAAAAAAAAAAAAAGATATATTAAGAAAAAAATATATATTAAGAATATTAATTATTATATTAATTATATAATATATATTATTATATTAATTATTATATTAATTATATAATATATATTATTATATTAATTATTATATATATTAAGAAAAAAACTTGTTCAATTTTTTGTTTATTAAAAATATCATTTTATATTTAAAAATGGTAAAATATTTTAATTCTCTTCTTCTCCATCTCTTAAATAAGAAAACTGATCGAGAATTTGTTTTTGTACACGTTTAGCCGCTGCTCTGGGACCACCTCGCTGATCAATATCATATATTTCTAGATTTTCATCAATATGTTCACCAATTTGTTCAACTAAATCTTCTTCTTGAATAAGTAAATTATAGTGAATTCGCATGTTATGGAGTACAGCACAAGCATTCACTATTCTCCCTGCTTTATCAGGAGCATACATAAGTACCCTCTGATAAGAAAGACATCTCCAATCACTTTTAAATATACCAAAAAATCGTTCCACTACATTTCTGGCCTTGCAAAGTTTTTTAGTGTATTCAAATTGGCGTGTTCCCTTCTGATAATGTGGTAATGGTGTCATGAGCCATGGTTCTAAGGGGTATCCAGCATCACCTAGGCAAAATAATTAGTTGTAAATTTAAATTGCTTCATTTACTTGTAAAGTATACATACTTATACATATTTTTATATATAACCTATATTATAAGCACACAGGTGAAACCTTATTACATAATAAAGCAAACATTTAATCAAAACAATTAGGTAATTTCATAGTCCTATATTTAGGCCAAAAATGCTCAAAATTGCATGCAATTTTTTTTTAACAAAAGGAAGTATGTCTTTGAAACAGAAAAAAATTTTCAAGTTTCTAGCAACAACACATTTCGAGTTATGACTAAGTAACTAAAATCTGTAAAGTGAAAATATCGTTTACGGCGAATTTTTACCGATTTTACTCAGTTTTTCTAAATTTATGGAAAAACTATGAAGATTTTTGAAAAATGACCTGTCTTAAATACTATCTCAGTCCGATTTCGAATCTATAAAGTTGCTGAACGAAACTTTTGGTCCAGGATTTCTATACAAAAAAGGGTTTACAGAAAAGAAATAGAAAAAAAAAGAAATAAACATCATTGTAAAAACTATACAATCCTCGCTTCACTCAGAATCTAAAATAATAATATTATTTTGTTGTTTTAATAAGTAACAAAATTACCTACCAATTAACCATGTTCGACGTTCACCATTGTTAAAATGGAATTCCATTCCTTGTCGAACAGCAGACATACTCCAAATATAGGAATCATTGCGAGCTCCGGGATATCTCGCATTAATATTTAAAATTTTCAATTCTGGGTCAACAATCTTATAGTAAAAAAATTTCATCACATAAGTTCAAACAAGTTTTTCAGTTTCATAAATAACTAAAAATAATTATTTTATGCATAATAAGTAATACTAGTAACACTTACTGCTTGTACATTCAGTGAATGATTACCATGGTGATTAATATATGCCTCTTCATGGCTACTGGGAGCAAGAATATTAATATGTGTACAATCAATTGCCCCTAAAGTGCCTTCAAAAGGTTGTGGTGCAGTTTCAAATTTTTGTCTCGCTTTTTGTCTTTCAATAGGAGTCATTGGAAATTTTATCCATCGTCTTAAAAGACACTGGTTAATAGCATCAGTGACCCTACTAATGCATCGACTGACAGATGGCTGACTTACGTTGAGGATAGAATTACCACCCAAACCTCTTTGATAACTTCCTTGCGCATAAAAATGAACAGTAACTAGGAACTGAAAAATACCATTAAATATTTAAGTATACGAGTATACTTAATAATAATTTATTTTACTTAAAATAGGTGAGAAATAAATTAAACCATTGAAACTAAATTAACTTACTTGTAATTCTGGAGGTAAACCTGAAGAACGTTGCCCTTGCAATAAAGGCTTAATAACATTTATAACGTCAAATGCTAATTCTGGACTTATGCGAAACATAAATATAAATTCTCCGAGAGGGAGTTCAAAGGGATTTTGACTATCTCTCAAAACTCGCCATTCAATACGCCGTTCTTGTAACTGAACTCGTTCTTCTAACAGTATCAGTTCCAACATTAAAAATTCTAGAGCCATGACTTAATAATATAAAAATCAAGACTCAAAAGAATATAATATCAAAATTTTTAATACAATAATATTGTCAATATTGATAATACGAAACATGTTTTCCTCTTATCCATCGTCGGTAAGTATTATCGAGGGGGTCTTCATGTGTGTATAAATTAACAACATTTTATTTTCCTTATCGACAGTTTTAACGAAAATTTTCGTTAGGTTAACGAATATCTATGATACAGAATCGCTTTTATCGATAATATTCGTTAAAAACATTTTCGATAGCTTAACGAACCGAAATTTGTCGTTAAGCTACCTTATCGAGTTACAGAATACCGCTGCTGGCCGGTTCCTCGGTGGCGTAAAATAAAACTCTCGGTAGATGGCGATAAGAACCAACAACACTAATAAATTTGTATTTTATTACAGCCACCGTAATTATGGTGGCGCGCGGTGCGAGTATTACTGGTTTTTATCGTCGCCCGTCATACGTCCCACTTCTCTGACGACTTACCTATTTACTATTTACTATTTAGGGGCGGTACTCTTTTCGCCCAAAAATGACCCTTCGCTTTTCGCCCACGTCTCTTTTCGCCCAAATATTTTAAAACTACTTTCCCTTTTCGCCCAAGAATATTTAATAGCACTTTCCGACCAAATTTTTATAATACACACTTTGGGAAACACTTACTTTAAATTAATATCTTAATCTTATCTTTATAATGTTTGGAAACTATAAGTATATAATTTATAATATCTACAATGGTCCGCCGTGTAGATACATGTGTAGATGTTTATTATTTTACAAAGATAAGAAGATAATAATTATATACTAGTCTTAAGAGGACGTCGCACCACCTTTTTTCTGTATCAAAAACATGACCACTTCGATTGAAAATAACTGACTGCAGAGTGGTTTTACAGCTAAACACCTAAGAAAGAAGTTAGGGCCCAGCCACACTACTCCGGTTTCACCGGACCGGTGAAAACGCACCGGTCATCCGGTTTATCAAAACACATTGATTTAAATTTAACCCGCCACACTATTCCTGTACGCACATGTCCGGTTATGCGTCGACCGGTCGAAACGGCACATGATGCGTTGAAAACGGAAAGGGATAGACGGATGAAATAATCAAAACACATTATTTTATATCATACTTGTCACATTAGTGCGTTTAACCGGACTGCGGTTTTAAAAATTGTGATTTTTTTAATTATTTTTTTATTGAATAAATTTATCAATTATTATCATGTTTGGCATTGATAAAACAGATAAATTTATTCAATGTATCCAAAACCAGAATTCAATATGGGAAATCAATATGGGCTCCAGAGAATACTCGGACAAACACCTTAAGCTCAAAAGTTGGATGGACATCGGAAGCTCTATGTATTTAGATTGGAATGAGCTGGAAAAAAATGCAAAAGATGAACGAGGTAAGGAAATAACACATACATATTCATAACAAAGATGAGGTTTTGATTAGGTACCCAACAATTTACTTATCAAAAAATATCAATACAATATAACAAAGATTTTACTGATTTCTAATTACCTAATCAAAATCCCTGACTAATTTTACATATAAAACCATGATATAAACAAAATGGTATGATAGCAAAAGTGCAGATTTGGTCCAAGTTCGCGCATACGCCACTTGCTTACCCGTGTCCCGTATTTTCATATTATCATTAAATTATTATTACTATATACAGTATATATACTACACTACTTCACGTGCTTACCAAAGGATCTGGCCGTCAAAAAGTTACGATCGTACCTTGTTTTTATATCATGTGTAAAACATTTAAATACAATTTAAAATTGTAGATATTTATGATGTATACCTACATGGCTACATTAATTTATTATAATACCTTATAGGTATTATAGGTACAAAAAACAAATAGATACTAATTATAATATGGTGATTGTTTTATGTACCATTTACGTAACTTATATGTAAGTATAATACGCTCAATATTTACGTAATTGTGATACATAACACAGAATACAAAAAATTAAATGCATTGAATGAATACACTGATTTCACGGCAACCAATTATTATTATTATAATAATTTTAAAACCATGGCAACCGCTTATAAACAAAAATTTCCACCTTAAATCTCTAATTCTCTGTTTGAGCACAATATTGTATCCTCTGGTTGGACCTATTAGGATGATTTGTAGCTTATGTGTTATTCTGATGTATACGCTATATTATTGTAGTTTCATTAAAATCAAAATTCAGTAGTTTTTACGTGAAAGAGTAACAAAGTCACAGACTCGCGTTTATAATATTAATAGGATATACATATTATGTACCTACTATATTATAATATCACCATACAATACAAATTATTTGTGTAGCTTATATAGTTTAAATTGGGATAAATTATATTAATTATAAAAAAAGTATTATTAAAAAATAAGGTTTAAAAAAATGTTATACGCCATTTGATTCTATGTATATTATGGAATTAAGTACTTAAATACTTAAATATAAATGTATAAACGTTTACTGTTAAAAGATGTTTTATAATTGTACCTATGTATAATTTATTTTAAATAAAAAAAAAATATGTACAAATAATACTATTTTTTTTAAATAGAAAAAATTAAATAAGGTAAATAAAAAATTTGATGAAAATTAAATTTTTTGAAATTGGAATGGCACAGATCCAGGTCCCATGAAATATTTTGCGAAGTAGTCTCTAACTTCTGTACCTTGAGTACGAGCACCAGTACCACGAACTTCAATATCATCCAACATATTGGTCTCTGTATCTTCATTGTTGAAGCCATCCCTTCTTCGAACAAAGTTGTGTTGAACACAACACGATTTAATTATTTCGTCCACAAAATCAGGCTCAACTTGTATTGGTGTATGTAAGACACGCCATTTATTAGCCAGAACACCAAAGGTACATTCTACCGTTCTTCTTGCCCTTGATAGCCTATAGTTGAATACTCGTTTAGTATCATTAAGACCACGTCCTGGGTATGGTCTTAATAAGTTCGAATGTAAGGCGAATGCCTCGTCTCCGATGAATACAAAAGGCTGAGGATGTTCATTTGTGTTTGGTAAATTTGCTAATTCTGGTAGTTTGAGTTGATTTGAATAAAGTTTTTTTTCCAAAACAACTCTCTTTAAATACATTTGAATCACCCTCTTTCCCGTAGGCACCAACATCAATTGCAATGAAACATAAGTTGGCATCAGCAATCGCCATCAACACAATCGAAAAGTACTTTTTGTAGTTGAAGTATAATGGAGCCTGAATTGTTCGGACCTTTACATCGAATATGCTTACCATCTATTGCCCCTAAGCAGTTTGGAAAATTAGTCTTATCATAAAAAGTATTGGCAATTTCAACCCATCTTTCTGTTGAAGGCTCTGGCATTTCTTTCGGTTGTAAAACCATCCATAAAATCGTACATGTCTCTTTTACGATTTCCCCAATAGTACTCCGAGCAATGTAAAAATCAAATTGTAATGCACCAAAACTTGTGCCAGTAGATAAAAACCTTAAATTAAAAACACATTTTTATAATTACTATATAAGGTTATGACTGTTTTATTTTATTATAAATCACCGACCTAATTATTGCAGTTAACCTCGAAATATATCAACCAGGGAAAAAGTGGTGCTGAAGGAACTTCAAAAAAAAAAATATGTATATGCCGATGCATTAAATTTTTTGCAACCAAACAGTGAAAAAAAGAAAGTAAGTTTTACTTTAATTTTAAATACATTATAATATTCAAATTGTGTATTATAATTTATAATATTTTGTATTTGTATCATATTAATAAATAATTATTATTATTAGGAGGACAAGTAATATTGTGGATGATGTAGAGAATGAAGTCGATGAAATTTTTCACAACACACACGATGAGTCGGTAATAGGAGATGCTGATAACGAAATTAATATGAATATCTCAAGTTTGCCTGGTCCGTCTGCGTCTCAATTTGAAAAAACAAACTTTCAAATTAAAAAAAAAAAAATTGCTGAGACTCCTTTCCAATCGAAATTGTTGCGTATGCTAGAAAAATCAGAAGATGTAGATCCTGATGTGGCACTTTTAATGGGTTTTTAAATCACGTAAGAAAATTAAAAGAAGATCAAAAACTGGATTTTCAATCACATGTAATTAATTTTTTCAAATCTCTCTCTAAAACAGAACAACAACCGCACAATTTCCAAAATCCTGTTCACACATCCAACTCAAACAATCCTGTACCAGATCACTCTAATCATAGTATCCATAGTATAAATCCTTTACAATCCGAAGTTCCATATAGTTTTCAAACAAATTATCCCAATAGTCTCAACCCTACAGTATCCACTTCATTTACCACATATCATCCATCAGATATTTATCAGCAAACTTCTACTACACCAACATCCTCAACATTGTCAACAATAACACCTATATTTAATCCTTATTTACTTCCTGGCCCCCTTACAGATACACATCCTTATAAAAATAATAATGATAAATGATTATTATTTAAATAAATATTAATAATTTATAAATTGTATTATCTTTTATCATACCGGGTAGGTTAAGTTTATTTATTTTATTTTACATTTATTGCTGTACCAAGTAGGTACTTATAAAAAGTGTTAACTATTTTTATTTTTTATAACTGTTAATTGTTTTTGCATTATTATAATTTAAACTATTATGATTCTATGAATATTTAAATAAACTTGAATGTTTTAATCTAAAATATTTAAATGTATTTTTTAATTATATGTACCTAATCAGTGTCGGCCACTCAGCCTTGCACACCAAAGACCCCTTATTTTTAAGGATCCCATACTTAAAAAAGTCGCTCTGCTGTACAGTAGGTTATTTTTGGAATACTTTTCTTAAATTACTTTACAAGACTGGCTTGTAACCTTGATATCGGGTGTAGTGCTGAACAAATATTGATTTTATATTTTAATGTACCTATTTAAGTTTAGAAAATATATGTACATAGTACCTATATGTATTAGGTATGTTATAGTTATATGTTATTTTCCCAGTTTGAATAAAACAAATATTTAAATATCACTTACCTCAGTGTCACGGTCAAACGCTCTTCCGCCGAAATTGCATTTCGAAATGATGTATTTTTTTTGGTAATATATTCACGTATATTCCAAAAGTTCATCAAACGATGTTATGGACATCCGATAATACTCAAAAAATTTATCTGGATGTTTTCTTAGATTTTCAAAAAATAATGAAAATCTTTGCGATTTTTCACGATTTACATTTAATGAATGAACCCAAAATTTACGTTGCACGGGCTCATCTAGCATTCCAAGTGCTTCCGCAATACAAACAGCTTTTATTTTTTTGTTCATTTTTATTAGGTATTAATAAGTTTAATAAAATAATAACTAAATAGCCTATGTTTACTCAAAATCCACGTGCAGACAAATGATCATTTGCATTACTACAACTGAATAACTACATCATTTTTATCAGATGTATAGGTCGAAATTTAGGTGGAAAGGGTAACCGTTTACGCGGCAAAACCGCAATAGTGTGGCGACAATGTCCCGTCCGGTTTATAATGAACGTTTTCACCGGTCCGGTGAAACCGGAGTAGTGTGGCTGGGCCCTTAAAGAAAATAATATTTACAAGGGCACCTCGGAGCCATTTTTAAAAAAATATTTTTTTTTTTTAAGTTACAGGTCATTGAAATTGTTAAAATAATGTTTTACTTTAAACGGAAGTTTGGCGTTATAGTTTAAAAAATGAAGAAAATTCTTACGAGATGCCCTCTAAAATATTATTCTCTAAAATTTTGTTTTTTTGTGTTTTTGCCCTAAAACCGTTCTGGATCGATTTATTTTCAACCGAAATTAGTATGTTTTACGACGTGAAATGTTAATTTTTCCCGTCTAGTGCTGCGCCTAGCGGTACTATGAATTCCAACATTGGTTTGGGCAGCGGCAGTCCCCCACTCTACAATGCAAGCTAAATAGACGCTCTGCGATAATGATAAAAATTAAAAATAGCATCGTCGCACGACGCCACAACGAATTTTCTCCGTATTATTTTCGATGTTATCGAAAATAATGAAGGTCGCAATAATAATAATATAAAATACGGTTATGAGTTTAGGACTGTTACGGAATGCAACATTTGAGAGCGTCAGTCTTGTTTTATTATCATTTGTCATTTTTGATTTTTATTAAAATATTAATTATTAATGTATTGTACGTATAATATTTTTTACGTGTTTGTTTTTACTATAATTACGATGGGGAATAATAAAAATAAAATACCGAGAAAATGATGCACAATTATTAAAATGAAAGCTGTTTCACATATGCGCCATTACAGCGGTAAAAATGAAAGGTAAGTCGAATTTAACAGCTAAGTTTTTCTCTATACTAAAAACGTAATTATTAAATATTATATGTATGAAAAAAAACAATCTGTTTTTGATATTTGCTTTTATTCAAAATGAATAAGTCGTCGAAACATGAAATTTTCACCAATTTTAGATAGGTATCTAGGTACTGAACGGAGTGAGGAATGTATTTATTTGACATTGATGTGTATTTTATTTTAGATTCTGAGCGGAGCTATAATAGATGTATTGATTTGACAATGTGTGTGTGTTTCTTTTAAATTTAAAAATTTTTTGTTTTGTGTCTGTATCATCATCTTTTACAGGACAGTAAAAATACTTGGATTTTCTTCAATAGTAGCT